>JAJLRJ010000005.1:28798972-28866472 GCA_024195265.1 Dendrophyllia cribrosa | reverse complement strand
CAAACAGAAATCACAGTATTTAGCCATCCCACTCTTGAGAAAGCTCTACTTTAAAAAAAGTTAAAAAATGTCCACATGACAACATGAAAGTGATCGCATGTCACGAGCGCGGGAACAAAGAAAAAATCTGAGTACCCGACGGCAATCGAACCAATTCCTTCCGATAACCGGTGGGACGATCAATCCATTGAGTCAATGAGGACTCGAGGAGAGCCGAGGCATTTTACTGGGCATTTTTACCACATATTTTGAAAAACAATGAAAATACTGGTAATGGTAATGCTTTGTATAAATTATTAAAAATATACAGAAAAATATCCACGTGCATATGTATTAATTTTATTTAGCTTTACAATACTGGCGGCGCGGTGGTGAAGTGGTAAGCGCGTTGGATTTTCAACCTGAAGGTCGACGTTTTGAGGTCGTTTTCCACTCCAGTTTTTTATTTATTTTTTTGTTTTGAGGCCGTTTTCGGGAGTTTCGAGAAACGCACGCATACAGTGTAACTCCCGAAGACTTTTCGGGCCCGAAAGCTATGTTTTTTAAAAATATAGTTTTTAACGAAAGGCGTTGAACTTTTAGCCCACAAATCAGCTTAGTTGTATAGTAAACGTAAGATTTTATTGCCTAGCTTTCAAAATAAACAAAAACCAAATCTTTACTAGTTAACATTCTGCACGAAACACAGCTTTTCGGGTCCGAAAAGTTTTCGGGACTTTCGAGAAACGCACGCCTGGTCTCAATAGGCCTTTATCAATAGCCGTTAAATACAGGAATGCTCCGAGCCGTTTGAAAGGAAACCGTTGACCTCATTAGCATTCATTTCTCTCTTTTTTTGTTTGTGGCTCGATTAGAACGAAAGTAGGCTTTTATTATCAGATAAAATTAGGCCTAGGTAAAGCGATTATTAGATCTAAGTTAGATTCGCGATTAGATTAGATTTAGGGACAGGGTCACCTTTTATAATTAAATTTTTGTTGGGTTTGCCGGATCAACCCAGTGGTCTAGTGGTGAAGGGGGGATGTTAGCACGCAGGAGGTTTCTGGTTCGATTCTAGGTGATTTATTGCATTTTTCTTTTTCTGATAGGAAAAAATTCTATAATTGGTGAAAAATTATCTAAATGTCGCTCGGAGCCATTCCTGCAATTAACGCCATGTGCCTTTATAAAGCCTCGCCGTTTTCTATAAAAACAAAAGATTTTTGCCCCGCCCAACCTCGTTTTCAACTTTTTCACTGCGATGCTGGGCGAGTAAAAACAAAGCATTTTATTCTCCTGGGAGTCAACATGGCCACCGCGTGATAAAGGCTGCGGTCACAGCTACGACGTAACTAAAGTTTAACTTAAGTTAGTCTCAAGTTACGTGACGTCATACCTAACTGTAGTTAGTGCTTTCGGTCGACTTTGCGGTCACACCACGCAGTTAACTACAGTTAGTTCTAATTAGCCTATGGATGACGTCAGAATTAAAAGAGGTTCGTGACGGCCCTTATTGTTGATCCGTGAAATGTCAACATGGTTGACCGACGTTTCGTGCGGCAAACCGTCGGAGAAAAATGAGAAATAAGCTGAGAATATTAACGGATGCTCGACGCCGGGTACACGTGTTGCTACCTTGTTATATGTAAATGTTTTGTTTGTTGTTTTTGGTTTCCCCCTCGCTTCACGCTTGGTTTTTATTTTGCATATTTATATATGCTTATCTCGCACGTGCGAAAAGAATTGTCACATTCTGATTGGTTGTTTGTTTGTCAACTTAAGACTTACCCATGAACCCTGCTTGGGTATAACTATAGTTAGTCTGTATTGTTTTGGATCACCGAGGCGTCAATAGGCCATTTCCGAGTTGCCTTTAGCCTCTCTTTCAAAGCGAGGATAGGTGCGAAACCTTTCATATGAAAATGAGTTTTCATTCACATGCAAATAAAACTTATTTGCATATGAATGAAAACTCATTTTCATATGAAAGGTTTCGCACCTAGCCTCGCTTTGATAGAGAGGCTAAAGGCAACTCGGAAATGGCCTATTTCTAACTATAGTTAGAGAGAACAGAGAAGCGGTCACATTACCGAAATAGCTAACTATAGTTATCCCCGTCTTAACTATAGTTAGTAGCCCAGATGTGACCGCAGCCAAAGGCCAATGGAGCATTTCGTGTAGGGGAAAAGGTGCCAACTTCCAATTACAGCAGAAAGACATAAAAATTGGCAAGACATAGCCCTCCAGAAGGCAAATCGCTGACGATTAATGCGCGCGGTCTTACCTTGGTTATAACAAGTTTTGTCTTGAAAGTTAACAATTCAGTGGGTTCGTCGTCTGCAAAAGAAAATGAGGGAAGTCGTTAATGTTTCGAAATGGTGCTTTGAAAAAAAAAGTTAAACGAGGAAAACGTGGTGCAACATATCATTTACTTGAAAAACGTGGAAACAAAACAACAGTTGTAGAAAATAATAAAGCCTGCATAATTTATAAATACAGAGCAGTTTAATAACATTTTCTCACCAGCTCTACTGGCACTGCCGGTCCTTGCTGCGCTTATTAGGGGTTCGTTTTCAAGGATATTTTGAGGCTGCTCCAGGATAAACCAATAACTACATACAAAAAAAAAATATCAAGAAACACAAAACATTACAATCGGTGATGCACGCCACATCGCAGCCACTTGACAAACTTTTCTGTAGCAGTTTCTGACAACTTCATGCATGGAAAAGCGGAAGCATAACAGCGTTCATGTTCAAAAACGGGCCCGAAAACGAACGTTGTTGTTGCCGACATAAGCATAAGGCCGATGATACACGGTTCAACAAATGTTGAACAGTGTGTCATGCCTTGTTGAATGTTGAAATAGACCATTCAACATGTTGAACGTTGTTGAACGAAAATAGAGACAGGCGCTGTTCCGTTCAACAAGTTGCAACTTGTTGAACGACCTCAGTCAATCGTTTAAAAATGTTGAATATGTTTTTTACTCATTCAACAAGTTGCAACATCTGTGTCCAAGAAATGTCGAACGATGTTGAATCGTGTATATTATTTGCTTTAGGATCAATCTTATGCTTATGCCAATGTTCGTTTTCACTTGATTTAAATTCTCCGCTTCCGCGGAAGCTTATGCTTATATATGCTTTAGTCGCTGGTGAAAACCAGGCTTAATGGTTTACGCTGCAACCAGCAAACCGCCAGTAAAATGTACAATGTAAGAACAGTGGAAGAGGGAGATAACAATTATTGGAACGCCAATCTGCAGATACCACACAGCTCTTAACAACCTCTAATTTCATATCATGCAGCTCTATTGTTTTCAGGGCTGGGCTCCATTGTTGTGTTGTTTGTTCTATTGTTTTCTCAGCAAATCAGAGAAGACCTCGTAAGGGCTGCGTACTGCCCCCTAATCTGAAGTGTCAGCCGCTTTCCCCTGTTGGCGCCAGAATTCCTCTTACGTGGACCCAGTCTAACGCTGATCAGAATAAACAATTTAGCAGGCTGCAATTTAATTTGTTTTGGCATGTACAGTAGGGTACATGTCATGTCACCACAAAAAGCATGTCACAATTCTCGAACGCAGAAGATCAAAGGCTCTGAGAAATTCTGCGCAGGCGTGGCCAGAATCTAGCTTTCTGGAACTCACAGCGCAAGCTCAAAGTCCAGACACATTCTAGCTCCCAGTGCTAATTCTTTTTACCCATATCTCATTTTCTTTCAGCTTTTCCCAAATATTTTATTTTTCAATTGAACAAGTCTACTTAGAAAATGATCGTAGAAACTCATCGGAAGTTACATGTACGTTAAAACTTATCACGGATTTTCTGGAGCTTCTCTTATTTTCTTCTAACCAATTGTGCAATCTCAGTCTCCCCCAGAGCCTTCAGTTTCTTGCGAACGTTTCTACTTTACGCAAGTTACTGCGATGGGGAAACTCAAGCCGTCTGTCTGAGTTTTCGCGCGTGCAACAATAAACCAATCAGATACATGTTATCAATTCCCCCGAAAAATCTGACACAGGCTTCTTCAGAGCTCTTCTCACCCTTAGGCAAACGTAAAGGAGAAGAGCTCTGGTGTAACGAAAAAACATGTTACATACATTTACCCCTTTTTTGTGAGTACAGTGCGCTGTTTGCATATGCCAAAGGCTATAGCCTCACCTAATTCCCAGTGTGAATGGTATGACATTCATTATTAACACTGCGTTTCTTGGAGAAACCCCGGCAGATGTGAAGCCAGCATAGGACAGCGCACCAAACACTCCAGCCGCTCCTGAAAGTCACAATAAAAATAATATTTAAATTTGTTAAATTAATCACCTCGGATCAGAGGAGTAATGTGTAATGTTCAGGATTGCATGTAGAGGGAAGTGGGCGGGGGGGGGGGGGGGGGGGGGGCATGCTACGTCATGATAGGCATCACAAAGTGTCCTCATCTATAAATGCAACATGCATAATCCTGTGATATATGAATATTACTCTGTCGAATATGAAGTATTAATTAAATAAAAACAGTTTCATTTCTCCTAAAATCCATACCTGTCCCAGAGGACCATGTAGATACAACATCTCTGAAAGTAACAGAAAATAGGCAGTAAAAGAATGTACACTCGAAAGGGTTTCTTACAGCTTATGTACATGTCAGAACAATTACACATTAAAATTTTATGGTTTTAGTCTCTGAAACAAATTGTAGATAAGCTTATGACATGGTTGTTAAAGTTTCCTTCAAGACCATTTATGACGTCATATCTGTTGTCATGGTAACTATAACCCTCCAAAAAGATACCCCTCAAAAGTCAGTTTTTTAAATCTATCTTTAAAACTAACTCGGTGACCTATGTTTTTTATAAGCGTTTTTAAAAGTTTGCAATATTCCTCACCTCCTGTGTAAATTTGAAAAAAATCTGTATTGTGGAAATCGAGATAAATCGAAAAAGGCCTTTTAAAGATTTAAAAAAATTCCACTGTACAGTTTTTTTCCAAAATGTCTCAAATGTTAGATAAAGTTGAATGCTACTTGCATGAAAAATTTCAACATAGGTCACCGAGCAAAGTTTTGAGATAAAGAGGAATATTTTATGCACGATTTATTTCCGGTTCGCGTGATTTTACGCAGTATTTTTATTTCCGGTGAGCTGCGCGCGCTACTTTTTGATAGGAAGATCAGCTGACGTATGCGTCAAAACATGACGAGTGCACGTCGCGCGCGCATGCAGCTGAAAACCCTTTCGAGCCTCCTTAACCCATTGACACCTGAACCGCCCGTAACCGCCCATACAAGACTCCACTGCTTTAAAAAATTGTAACTTTCTCAATCGTGCGAACATTGCCTTAACTAGCAGTTGTGAGCATTGACTAGAAAGTCTTTCAAATTGAGATACCCAATAAACACAAAAAAGTCAGCGATTTTTGCAGAATATCAGCGTTTGAATTTGGACAATAACAAAAATGACCGTTTTTAACGTCATAGAAAAACAACAAAAATCACATTTTTGCCTTTAGTTTTTTTTATTCAAATTATCATGGCAAACCCAAAAATCAACATTCACAGCAAAATTCAGTCCTAGTCCTAGCTTAGCAGTGAATTTTTTTGCTCTTATTCGTTGCTCGGGCCGAGCTCTAGCCTCTCGTTCTAATGCATACTGACCTTGCCTCAATTTTCAATATCACCACCGCACTGCATGCTGGGAAATGGCCAAGAATTTTGACAGCGTTCGTTTCTTTCCGCACACATTTCATATTTATACTAAGTCCACAGCCACTCCGACCCACCGCCGAAATTTCGCGCTTGTTGTGTTCTCCTGTGGTCGCAACTTCCAAAATATGCCGCAGTAGGTCGAGAAATTCATCCAGAGTCGAGTCCCAAAGCTGCTTCGTTTCCAGGCGGCCATTTTTCCAGTTCAACGAGCAACGAGCCAAATTCGCAAACGAAGTACAACAACTAACTCGCTTCATTGAGAAGTGGACTCTGAACTACCTCCAAGCTTAATGATGCTCACCAGGCAGCTACTAAAGATGAAAAATGGCTGTGAACTTACCAAAAATCGTAGATAATTCATATTGGACCCTTTATTGCAAATCAAGCAAGCAAAATGAGATCGTCACAATGACGTTTCCAGTAAACTCGAGCCTTCAGTGTTTTAGAACAGCAGCACTTTCAATGGTAACTCCAAATATGCAGTCACGAAATCCTATGGGGCGTGTGTATGCAGAAAATCACTCATAAACGTAAAAATCCTCAGGTGTGAATGGGTTAAGGACGTTCGCACTAATTGCTTATGCGCATCCTTACTGCGCACGCAATTCATGTCGCAACGCCATGCTTCGTCATGCACGAGCACGCGCGCAAGAGAAGAAAATCTAAGCACATAAAGGGCTGATAGCGGTTGCATTAACTTTGCTTAGATTTAACTCGCTTGGATGGTCGGTGACCCCCAATTTGTTTTTCATAGATAATTTTCTTTGCCAATTCTCGACAGATTGTGAAAAAATGAACAAAAAAATCAATGTAGGAAGTTTAAATTTTTTCTGTTTTTCTACCCGCGCGCCATCGAATCCTGCCAACTTGCGGCTGTCAGAGTTTGCAAATGCTGTCGTTTAAAGATGAAATTTACTTCAAGAAACGTCACCAGTTGAATGAATTTGCTGAACAGACCTACTAGTATAAAATTTGGGAAAGAAAGTTGCATTTTAGAGATTCATTTGCAATATTTTTAGACTAACAGACATTCGGATCACATCCCGCAAGGAAGACCAATTTTTCAAAATTGGGGTCGCCTTTCTGATAGCTTATCTCAGAAACGAAGTCGGTGACCCCCTCATTTTTTGCATTTCTGACACGAGTAATTCATAACCTAGCTGTAGCAAAAGTTTTATAAAAAATCAATGTTAGAAGATTTTTGCGCGAACGTCCTTAAATATGTATTTAAACGTGGGTACATACACACTGTACAGTGTATGTAGAGATCTGTGGCTACATGTGTGCATGGTTAATTCTGGTCAGAACAGGTTGTGGTTTTGATAAAAACAATACACGTATCTACATGATCGTATAATTTTTACATTTTAATAAAACTCACTTGTCAAAATGAGATGAATAACTGAGCAGTGTTATTTCACCAAATCCTGAACTTATACTAGCAAATACCACACCTAAATAAGTAAAAAAAAAACCTGAAATTTAATTAATATGAACATGCATGCCTAACTATCTGGCTTAGAGCAGTGTTCACTTGAGTGCTGAAAGTAATCAATAATTGGTTGGCTAAACTACCTCATGTCACTTTCTCAACCAATCAGAACAATTATTGTAACTTGTTGAAACATGTTTTTTCTTGCTTGCCACTGGCTATTGTAAGCATATTTGCACTTCAAGTTCTGATTGGTTCATTGGAAAAAAGGGTTCATTGGATTGCTTTCCTCGATCAATAGCCCTTATCATAGATGAGTACACCACGCCAACATATCAGCGGTTTCTCGCTTTCTTGACCCTATAGTCTCGTTTTGATGTTTGCGCTCATCGTCGTCAGAGGTTCTCGTAAAAATAAAAACGAGACAATAGGGTCAAGAACGCGAGAAACCGCTTATATGTTGGCGTGGCGTACTCACCTACGATAAGGGCCATTGTGATTGGCCAAAGTTATTACTTTGGTTTTGGTTTACTCAGTAGAAATCCAATCTACATGTAACCATACCAGTAAAATGTGTTTGCATTATTTTTCTATTGATTAATGAATTACATAGTTACAGTGTAGGTAGTTCAATGTTAACCCTTTCACTCCCAGAGTCAATTATGGCGACATGTACAGCTGTACATTGTAGTACTGTATTTACAAACTGGCCCTATTAAAGCTTTTTTATAATGCAGTCAGTGGCAGAACTCCGGCACTACTCTCAAGTATGGCATTGGCCACACATAAGAATATTAACGGTAAATATCATTTAAGGGGTAATAAGATCGAAACTCCGCGATTTTGTTCGTATTATAGACACTTTTAATAAATACCACGATGCATCATTTTCCGCTAATGACGTCAAACATATTCTTCTGAATTCTCTTGCAATTCAAAAGAATATGTTTGACGTCATTAGCGGAAAATGATGCATCGTGGTAATTATTAAAAGGGTCTATATGGAAAACTTGATCAGCTATCGAGGTGCTGTGCTTTGGAACATTGCATCCAGGTATTACACTGACAATTTCAAGCAATTTTATGCCAGAGCTAAAAAGGACGATTTTATTAAACAACTGGACTTCAATGCAACCTCGATTCAAACGCAAAGTAGGAACGTAACAGACTTTAAGTTTTACTAATGTGAACAATCATGTATATAATTATTATTAATTTTAATGTATAAACGTTTTTAATTTGTAGCAAGAAACACGAACCCACAAGCAAGATTTTTGCTTTAACTTATATCGTGCATAAATAAAGGATGTTCTTGTTGGCTGTTGTTGTTGTCAGTAGTTCTAACTTTTAATTTAGTCTGTGACCAACAAAATCCTATGGTGTGAACAGTCAAATGACTCTCTTTGGCAGTTCTTTTTCATGGTACTGGTCATTTGCTTTTCAATACATGTATCTTACAAAATGAAATGTGGGATTTTTCTTGAAGTTTAATGTTTGGCACGCTTGGATGTTAAAGGGTTAATGTGTACATTTTGTAGCTTTCTCTAGTGACAGTGTCAGTGTTACTAGTAACAGGTTCAAATGAAAATGCTAAATTGTACAAGTGGATTAAGTGTAATTATTACAATAAGTACATACAGTAATTTGTTTATTATTGAACCAGATATTAAAAGTTGTCAGGTACAACCACATGTATTTGCTTGAATTAATTTGCCTTATCACCTTTCAAGTACTGCATGAGCACTTTTATTCAGTTTAATCTAAACCACAATGAAAACAATAACAACTTACAGAAATTTTTTGATAAATTGCCACCCACAAAGTACTGATAGTAAAAAAAACATGTGGGCAAGAGTGAATTCATAATTTTATACAATTACAATGTAGACTAATGACATTTAAAGTTACTTTCAGAGGCTTTTCTGTAAGTGTAAAATTAAGTATTATTGAAAGTTATCCTACATGTACATGAACAATCATCAAATACCTTTTAATTAATTAAATTCTAGCCAGAATCTTACCCAAGAGACTAAACCAAAGAACATGTGAAAATGCCACAACAAAATAACTTGCAAAGGCAAACAACACGCAAATTGCAATCCGTATACTGCACATAGAATAAATGAAAAAAATAAAATAATAATTAATAGTGAGTCCAGGTTTCCTACAGCCATATACATTATTAATAGTTTATCTTTATACAGAGAACTATTTTTAAGTCAGACATTCTCTCTTTGACTAGCTGTTTGCTTTAAAGAGATGTCTACCTTATAGAGAGTGTATAGTTGCATACAATTAAGTGAAAGTTAACCAGAAATTAATCCAACCACAGATGTCTGTAATAGAGTGGGGGACCACTTTGAGCGAGTTGACTGTAGAAAAAAAAAACAGGGACAAAATAAAATGGTCTCAGTCATGAACCAAGTGGTTGAAAACTGCTGGAGCTTAAAGGCCCATGTTCACCCAATCTGCTTTGCGCGCCCAGGCTGATTTTCGCACAGACGGAAAATCGAAAAATCAACGTGGGTTAAGCTCCAGCAGTTGACAACCATTTGGCTCATGACCGAGACTTTTATTTTATCCCTGTTTTTATCTACTAACTGTGAACTCGCTCAAAGCAGTTCCCTCTGTAAGGTGGACACCTCTCTATTGCAGGCACCTGTGGTTGTCTGCAACTAAAAGAATGAATGAATTTTAGCGTTCTTGATTCCATGGGGATTAAGAGTGCCAGTTTGGAAGATGAAAAATTTTGCTTTTTTTGACTTATATGTAATCTCCGCAAAAATGAACAAACACTTTTCATTCAACTAATTCCTTCTTAGTTCTTATGTTACCATATCATGCTTCCACTAATAGACGTATAGCTCCACCATTGCATACATGTGCATAAAAAACACAACCCACAATTCCTTGATTCACCCTGACAAAGGGCTTAAGAGCTAAAACTGACAGCTTTTGAATAATCCTTACGGTGGCCAAATAATTCTACACCTTATCAACTCAGTTGATAAAACCAAATTTTGGTGTGCAGCAAAGTTCCTACTGTACTGTAGCTGTTTAAGGAAACAACACAATGGCAGAGACCTGGACTGACTTAAACTGGTGACCTTCAGGTTTAAAGTCCTTACCTGTACTTTATTTTATGCATGTAAAATGGAGCGGTTATTTTTATGAAGAGAGTTGGTAAGATATCAGCTAGCAAAACTGTCTGCAAAACAAAATAAAAATTACTGCACCAGGGCTAAAAATTAACTCCACTGCTTGGTGGTCTGTCAGGCCAGTTTGCTTGAACTCCTACATCTACATCTACATAATTTATTTGCAAAATCCTATAAGGACATCTAGCAAATTCCAGTGCAAAGTGCAAAAATAAATGAATAAATAAATATGTGCAAATAAGGTAATAAATAATTGTGGTATAATAATAATGAAAAAAGTAACAATCAGTTATGGATTAAATTAATTAAACTAGCACTTAAAAATAGATATAATTATTTACAGCTGCTTTAAAATCGCTTATTGAGGTCATGTTGATGATAATAAATTATTATTTGGCGGTAGATTGTTCCAGTCATTAATTGTTCTAGGCCAGAAACTATATTTATACATGTACTCATCACATGATGTTTGTATTGGAATATAAACTTCATTGGATCAGAGTTTCAAGTTTTAAACTAGTTCTAGTTTTTTCCTAGTGGCCCATCCCAAAATAATGTAGCCCCCAATTTCCTCTAGCTTAAAAGAAAAACTGAAAGTCTGTTCTCAAAGTGAAAGTCACAAAATCAAAATGGCGTCTAAATGTTGTGAATGTGGATCACTTGTGAAACCACCATTAAAACGGCTAGGAATTTTCCACTACAGAACTAAAAATTCACTAAAATTGATAAACTCAGGAAAAGAAAAGAAGAGAAAGGTTGTCCAGTTAAACTACATTTAATAATTATTATTTAGTTTTATTTTAACTATTGTACTTTGCATAATTTACATTGCAGCTTTTCGAAATTCTAAAACATCTACATGTAGTCGCACATCGGGCAATCAAACCTAAACTTTTGGTGGCCCTCCAGGATCCGTTTTAAGTCGTTTTTGTTTTGGCGGCAGTGCCCTGCTGCACCTTTCAATAACTTGCAAACAGTCTTTGAAGTTCAAAATCAACCAACAGTTTTGTTTTTCACCGCCATGATTACAGTACCATAGCAGGCATCTCATGAAACAAGGATGTTTATCTTAATGTAAGAGCTTGGTCAAAAGGTGATGTTTGTGGGTTGTGATTGGTGGATTTCTATCCATTTTGTCAGTTTCTGTTTCAGGGGTCTAATGTTTGTTGCATGTTTTTTGACAGCAGTGTTAAATGTAAACATGTTTGGGCTTGAAGTTCAGAGTTCACATTGTACTCTCTCTATATTTAATAGTAGTTTTTATATAATGTAAATCAATGTGGAGTACATATAAAGTTTTTGTTGTTGTTGTAGTTGTTAGTGAAAGATGCCATAATGTTCAATTATACTTGTAATGTACATGTGGGATTTGCTTAAAGATATGTCTGCTCAATATATTATATATATTCCATGTTGAATGTCATTTTAGACAAAGATGTCAGAGTTTTTAAGTACACTGTAGTTTACATCTTTGATAAACAGTCATTAACATCTGATGATAAAACTACAGTAATATTATATTGAAAATATAATCCATTAGATAACAAAACAATACAAAAAGAGGTACGATGTACCTGTCTAGTGAGTAATTGAATGTTTTTGTAATACAGTACACATGTATAGGGCTCCTGAATGAAAAATACATGTAAACCCCATATCCAAATACAAACTTGACTTGGTAAGTAAACTGAATAAACTATTAATTTTGTTTTCCATAGACCTTCAATGTTCTTTGTTGATAATGATATTATTACTAAAGCATAATAACAAAATTATCAATACCCCAGTTGATAGAGGGTTACACTTCAATCCATCAGAGGTATTCGAAGATCCTGTCATCTCCAACAATGAGTTTGAGTTCACAGCTGTCTGCAATGAATGAATGAATGAATCAACTTTATTTTAACTCTTAATTATGCACACATAGTGATCAACACCAAATTTCTCCTTACAGTGTATATACGTACATGTACGTCATGTTAAATTTTCTCCCCACTACTGCTAAATTAAAAATTTATGAGAACAAGAAAAGAGAGTGTTATAATAATAATTACTTGATATTGAGGATTAAGGGGTTAAGGGGATGACACCTGATAGTACATGTACATTAGGGCTCGAAATTGCGCCTGTATCGGACGCATTTGTGACTAAAGATTTCATTTTTGCGACTAAAATTTGTCTATTAGTTGCAATTTTGCGACTAAAATTTGTCTATTAGTTGCAATTTTGTGACTGTTACATGTGGCCTACATGTACATGTAGCTACATGTAATAAAGGTATTATATTCAACAGTCTTGTGTCTTACATGTACTGTCTTGTAACTGGTAGCTGTAATTTTATCCATTTAATCCTGCAAAATTCATGTTGAATGTTGCGTGACTTAATCGTCTATTTCATGCTCCACTAACGCGGTTTCCAAGAAGTCAGTATCACAGGTGCACTTTTTCAGACTTTCTCAGAAATTTCTCGTTTCTCATTTCCGGTAGTAGTACATGTAGTTTTTTTTTTTTTTTGGCGACTAAAATTTTCGAACTTGCGACTAAATTTTAGGAATTACTTGCAAATTGCAATTGAGAATTTTTTTAATTTCGAGCCCTGTACATGTATAATCAATTCAAAAACTAGTGACCGCTGGCCTCCTAACTACAGTCTGACACAGCTAAAATACACATAATTTTTTATGAAATAAATATAGGAGCAAAGGTTTTAAGGTGGAGGATAAAATGTTGATTTTATCCAGCTGTATATTATGTTGTGATTCAAATTTTTCTTTGGTTGGAATTATTAATTTTCAAACCAGTTTGATTTTTGTCTTCCTTAGTCTTAGCTTATGATAATGAATCTGAAACAAAGGAAATTATTAATTAAAACTGGTTTGAAAATTTTCAAGCCAAAGAAAAAATAGAACCAAAACATCCATGTTTTCACAATGCCATGAACATGCTACATGTATATGTAGTCCTTTGTTGACCAGGTAGCCAATAAAATAGAATTTGCAATAAATAAAATTACAGTGATGTATTGCCAAACAAGTACATGTACATGTAAGTATTAAATTAATATAATTTATTTTCCTGGAAAGGTTGAATTTACACTGTGTATACTCATTACTAATATTACAATTTTCCCTAACCTTTTGAATACATGTGTAGTTACATGCATGTTACAGTACATCATTAATATTTTTGTATTTCTTACTTGGTTTCCCTGGTCACTGTTATTTTCGCCAAGAATGTCATGAGCTGCACTTAACATAACAACATAGCCAAAGTTGTTACACAGGCCCAGAAGCCTATTAAACAACAAGATTGTTGTCATGTCATGGAATCTGTCAAGTCGATGCGATCACAAAGATAACAATAACTATATTTTAAGCATTTATAATCATCAATATTTTTAATTACTAAATCATGGCTGAAAAGGTTCTTAATATGCATGTACAGTATATCCAACATGAAATACAGTCTACATGTATTAGTTTAATATTAAATGACAAAATTTCTTCACAACCTCATTATACAGTACTTATTAATTAGTGTCAGCCCATTGATGGAAAAATATTTTCTCTATGTGAAACATGGAAAACCAGTTCCATGGTTATAATAATAGCTTTTAACACCAGGCACTTTTCAGTAAGATAAACCATGAGGGACAATTGTTCGACCAGACTCACTTTTAGTTGACATTTGTTTAAGGAAAAAATTGATTATCAATGAATACTGGCGGCATGGGAATAAAATGCTTATTAATACAGATGATACAGCACATGTGACTAAGTTTAAAACTCCAACAATTTCATATACATGCACTGTACATTGTACATATCTTGTAGGTAGTGATGATGTTCTTACCAAAAACCAATAAGGTTCCTATGACTCTTTGACCCTTTAATGGGCAAATTAGGTGTTCTTCCACCAGCTGAAAAGAAAACAAGAGAAAATAGTTCTGTAAGTTACCACCTCTTTTCCCATTTCTCGAAAGACCCGTCTCGTTTCTCTCGAGATGCATCTCATTTCTCGCGAGACACACCTTGTTTCTTGTGGGACATGTCTTGTTTCTCTCTCTGGAGAGAATGTATGGAAAATTAAAGCTCTGGTTCAAATCTCTCTGTATAGTACATGTACATGTACATGTACATGTACATGTATGTAAAGCCTGGTTTCCATATGATCGGAGCTACGATTGCTGCGATCCCTGAAAAAACATTCAGCGCTTGTAGCGAAATGGACTAAGCCACTCTCCAGCGATCGTACATGTAGCGATTATGTTGAAAGTATGGAGAGTGGTTTAGTCCATTTCGCTACACTAGCGTTGAATGTTTTTTTCAGCGATTGCAGCCATCATATGAAAACCAGGCTTAAGAGGTACGTGTATCAATAATAATTTATTACAGAGGCCATGCAATTGCTTTATCTAAGCTCTGGTGCAATAATAAAATACTGACCAAAGGTCACTCCTATCTATAGTAAGTACAAACACTTGAGAACACAAAAAGTGACCAAGAATCACTACTCATTTTATTCCTTGTTGGCGTATAATGCCACAAATAATAACAACCTAGTGTTTTATTAGTGCCAAAGCAGTTGCTCCTCTACTCCCCAGAACTTCCATCTCCTCCAGCATCGTTTCCTTGCAGTATTTTTTATCAGGGTGAGGGCAATTGTACATGCACACAAAGAAAAATAATTCAATATTAACAGATTCCCATTTTTGGATATTTTAATAGCGGTATTTAAGAAATACCCACAAAAATCCCAAATTTGTCAGCGACAAGTCCTAACCAGTGAACTTGGTTGGGAATTCCCTAGCTTCTCACAGTTGTACATGTACATGTAGGTGTCACACTCTGGGAATCTATTATTTTTCCTGTGCATGCCCGACCATATGCAGGGTCATGAATATCAGGAAACCATGACGCTGAGTCAAAAATTAATAATTTCCTGTTCAAGCCCTCTGACTCAGGCACTTTAGAAACTTATATACTTATGTACATGTATAGTATATATAGTTCTTTACCATAGTTAAGCTGTGAAATCATTTAATGAGGCATTGGAAAAATTAGTGCACATTCTCATTTTTTGGTGTGATCAGTGTGACGAGTAAAGTAAATGATGACACGCAATAATGACAGGTCATAGCTTTTCATTTAATTAAGTCTATTACTTTTCTAAGGTGCAGATTTTGTTATCACATCTATGCACTCACTGGTACACTACATGTACACTGTATAACCCCATCAAAATAAACAACATTGAAAATGATAGCTACAGGTACAAGTACAATTCCAAAATTCATCTGCTCTCTACTGATCTGAATCACAAATTCACAAATACATCCAAGAACAAATAATTACGGGATAAACTAATATAAACTTATGCTCTCAATAGTAAATTTTATTTTGCAAAATTGTACATCGGTATGTCAATTGTCAATATATTATTGTCAGGTTTAGCAAACGCTTAACATGTATTTATTTATGTATGACTAGGAAATACCCGTAGTTACAATGTAGCTTATTTCTATATGTCGGAAGTCATCATTTCTAATTGTGAAGCTAGTTATTTTTTTGTTGTCCATAACCTTCGATCACATCTGTCATAAGGACCGTATGATATTGTCTTCGCCGCTTATTGCTGTGGGATTTTTGTTCCGGCAAGTTTTGTGTTTTACGGTATATCACTTTGCAATTCAGTTCAAAGTGATCATGGTTTCAAGTGTCGCTACTGAATACAGTCTTACTTTTCAAACATAATTTTAACCACACAATGCACTGGGTTTAATAAAGATGCCACGAGTTCAAGCTGCGTACAGCTTCTTGTTTCCAGTTTTTCTTAATCTGTTAAGTGACTGTTGACCACTGTTTCTGACCACAGGCATGGCTGTTGAGGAAACAGCCTTATTCTTGGTTTGCACATAACGGGGGGGGGGGGGGGGGGGGGTACACTGTACTTGACCAATATTTGGGTTCAATTCAATTCAATTCAATTAACTTTATTTAAACACGGTAAAACGGCTCAGTAAAACTGGTTTTCAGACATGCCATGCACTTAAATATAATCTAATCTAAATAATAACAAAAATATATCATATATATATATATATATGATATATATAGTAATATATAGTGGCAAAACTGTTACACTATACTGGTTTAAATAATACTAATAAGATTAATAATAATAAAAAACACTATCATACATCATAATATCCTCTATAAACACATAAAAATTACAATCACAGATGTCATAGAACCAGATTCTAATTTTGTTCGAGAGCTCTTTTGTAAGCGGTTAGACTACTGAGTTCTCGTATTTCATTGGGAAGCTCATTCCAGGCAATGGCACCACGATAGGAAAAAGATCGTTTCATGAAATTAGGGGTGCCACTGAGGGTCTGAGACCCTGATCCTGTTTAGGACAAAAATAAACTAAAATACCTCCCCTATATAGGACAATACCCTTTATTTTAGGACCCTGTCTAGGACACGGCTCGTGCGTGGTTATTGATCTGAGCTTAAAACAAATGATAGACGCATCCTTTGAAAAGAAAACAACTTCGCCTTCGCATGAATAATCTAATCAAGACAAGGGAAGTCACCACAAGCACTAAGTTAACTGGAACCAACCATACCCTGTTTAGGACAGATTCAGACCCTGTTAGGGACAGATTCACATTAAATTATGTACCCTGTTCAGGACAAAAAATGCTAATATAAGGGAGCCACCCCCCCCCCCACCCCACCCCAGGGCCACTCCATACATTTTTACTAAAAATAGCTACTCATTCGCTTGCATGTACATGTTTAACTCTTGGACAAAAATATTAATGCTCTTGCACTTCAAAATTTGGCCCAGATGTGTTGTTTTAAACTCTCTACAATTCCATAAACTTTGATATGACTTTACATGTATATGTTGTGGTTCAAATTTTTCCTTGGTTTAAAAATTTTCAAACCAGTTTAATTTTTATTTTCCTTTGTCCTTGATTCATTATCATAATCTAAGACAAAGGAAAACAAAATTTAAACTGGTTTGAAAATTTTCAAACCAAAGAAAAATTTAAACCACAACATATATGCAAACCAAGAAATTAAGCTTATATATTAAAACGTACAAGTACATGATCCAATCTCAGTCATACAGAGTGCCTGCACTTTATAGCAACCATTTAAAAAAAAAATCCGAGGGGTTGATTTGTAGGCGGCACCTTTGCACATCAAATCGTATCCCCCTAAAAACTCGCCATCTTGGAATCTTCCGAGGTGAGCATATAATTTAACTTAATTGAAGCAATTTTGAACGCAATTAAGGTTTCGTTCTTCTGCAGCTATAATAGCATGCTTTTTTCAGAAAAGTAACGTAAGTTTATGAACAGCCTGCCAATAAAGCCGAATTAAGCGCCAGCTAGTCTGCACAAGACGGAGAAAAGATTAATAGAGGTTTTGCACGGCAGCCATGTTTCATGGCAGGAACAATGAAAATGTTTTGCATTAGAAAGAACATTCTTCCCCACAGGGAAAAGAATCTATTGTTCCTGCCATGCAACATGGCTGCCGTGCAAAACCTCTATAACAGTCGGAATGACCGGCAGGCGTACTGACTCACTCACCGGCAGATCCGTCGTTTTCATCGTCTGTAATGTTTGGAGATGACTGGGTCTGGATCTCTGGATCGATTTCTGTACTTCTGTCTTCCAACTTCATCATTTTGGTGTGGGATTTTACTCACGAAAAACTTTTCGCAGCAGAAGCCTGCCTGCTACCCATAAGTCTTGATACGGCCGCGAGAGACTGAGACCAAATTCCATATTGGTCTGACTCTGACCGACGTCGTAACGACCGGCTCACGACACAGGGCGCAGGGGAGTCAAATTTGACTGTAATTTATTTCTTTTATTTTCACCGCGCGAATCGATTTTGTCAGAGCAAAAATATGAACGTGACCGAATAAAGCATCAGGATATCGTTTATAACATTTTATAAAATGGAATCCTCATGCGGAAAGCCACATACAACAATGACTGTGGACGTATCGCAGTACTGCATGCAGCTGAAGGGAAGTCTCGGCATATGTTTAACACTAGCGAATGCGGTCCGTTTGTCCATTAATTTCCCTAGAAAATATTCAAGCGACACGACTCATTAGTTTCTCGAAACTTGAAAGACTAATCTCGAAATTCTCGAAACTTGTTGACTCGAGACTCGATCCTCGAAAGACGAGGAAGAGTGTCAACTTACATTTGAGAGGTGCTGTACCATCTTTGTTTTAGAGATTAAATGCAAATTTGCAGCTGATTTTATTTTAATTTGAGGACTTTCAGACTTTATACTTTATTTTTTTGATGTTTTGATAAGCGTTATAGATTTACATATATAGATATAGATATAGATATAGATATAGATATAGATATAGATATAGATATAGATATAGATATAGATATAGATATAGATATAGATATAACAGCTACTAATTCTAATACACGGCCGTGCTGAAGAGTTGCAATAACAACGAAACAGCTGTCCACGGTTGCGATCCTACTTTATCAGTTTCTGTCCTAATGGTGTCGCAAAGTCTATCATTTTACGTGTACAGATCAGCCCTGCAGTTTGTTGTATCAGTTAATTCTAACAGACTGGTTACATAAAATTCTAACCAAAATGTGTTTTTTTTTAATCCGGCGTGTTCAGTCGGTTTGTTACAAATGTAAAAAAAAAATCACCCGAAGTAACGTCGGGGGGGGGGGGGGGGGGGGGGGGGGACTGTTTACCCTCGGTTCTGCTAATCGAAGGACCGCAAACTGACTAAAAGCAAACAAGCTGTAAAACAAGACGTGAAATTCAAGTCAAGCAGGGTGGTCTTTCTAATAGGGTCCCTGCATAATTTATGACAAGATAAAAATCGTATCATGAGTATGTACAAAAAAAAGTAAAAGTACATAAAAATTGTAGTGGAACATCACATATGAATAAAAACAATCTCGTAAATACAATAATATTATTTAAAAACAAGGAAATAGGTCATATGTTGTTTAAAAACTAGAAACCAAGTCTTATAATTTACGATTAACTACAAAAAAGACCAATTTATAAAGACCAATTAAGACTCATCAAGTAAAATGTTGTTTAAACAGGTTCTTAAAATTAGAGAGCGGTGTGGTTTCTTTAATTGTTTTGTGTAATTTGTTAAAAGGACCGAGCCTGAATCAGTCTGAAAGTGATTCTTCCTTTTTCCTATCTTTCCTTTCTGTGAAATATTTTTCGATGGCATTTGCCATTAAAATTTCTTAAAATTTCAAGAAAAAGGCGGACGTATAATGATCGCTTACTTCGCCGCAATTTTCTCTTTCGCAAACAAGCGATGCCATTTTAGCGACACTTTTACCAATTATCGAACTGTTTGTTATCAGAAAAAGAAAAATAGAGTTAATAACCTAGAATCGAACCCGGAACCTCTTCATGTTAACATTCCTCCTTCACCACAAGACCACTGGGTTGATCCGGCAAACCCAAGAAAAATTTAAATATAAAAGGTGCTTTCCTTAATGATACATCAAAAACCCTAACCCTATCCCCAGATCTAACCTAATCGCGAATCTAGCTTAAGTCTAATAATCGCTTTACCTAAACCCATCCCAATCCAGGCATAATATAAACTATAGAGAAATGGCATTGACCATTACAAAAGGCTTGGTTACTAATATGCATGTTAATAATGGCATCGACAGTTGTTTATGAAAGGGAAATCGGCTACTACGCCATTGTCCTGCTCGTCTCAAATAAAACAAAAGCCTTGTGCAGGGGTTTCTTCGCTCGGCCCACCAGTTTGGTGACTGAGTCGTTGAATTCGTCGTGAACAACATCGTTCCCAGAGTTTCCTTTCTTCCAGTAAAGGAAATAGAGACCTTAGAGAGACCCTGGGAACGAGAAGATCTCGACTCAGGCTCCGGCGGTTAAGAGGGCCAAGTGGCTCTGGGGACGAGAATTACTTAAAAACAGAAAAGGTGGTTTTGGTGGAAAAAAATCACAAACTGTTAGTAATAGGTGGTTTGATTTTTTTAAAAATTTATATGAAGGTAATTTAGCAAAATCAGTCAGTAAAACAAAATGATACATGTAACCCTCTGAACTTAAAATCTACGTGGAGGTGGAGTTTATTAAATAAGTAAAAAAAAAAATGAAAACAAGGGACCATGAACGAAAATGCTGCTGGTATACGCAGGATCTGTGAGAGATCTGATCAGCCAAAAATAAACAAAATACTATAAGAAGCAAGGGCTGACAACTGGGTTTAAACTTTCGGTTTGGTCTCAATCATGCCATTGTTGCGTTACTTTTTCTACGCAGTTGTCGGCCCTTGCTTCTTATAGTATAAAATAAGTGGAGTCGTTTTAGTAAACAGTGCAAAATTAATTCCCGTGACTACGGAAGTATGTACAGTGTACACATTCTTTAACGTCTTTAGACACGTTCTTCCTTTCAGAATAAAATTCCTCTACCCTAAACAAACTGTCGTGTATGGCATGTGTCAATTTTCTGACACTGCCAAAGCGTATATCTAAGTTATTGGTAATATACGACCTAATTTAGTCCGCATAATTTGGACAGACGGGTAATAATCAAAAGATCCAGTTTGTGGAATTGAATATGCTAAAAATTGATACAGTTTTTAGCTAGTACGCAAAAAGTTTTTTTTGCCAATGTGTGTTCACAAATATACTGTATAGAGATCAGTTGTCTTTTTACACAAACGTGAAACTTCATTTCGGGGGTGAACGATTTTTTAGTGCGACACAAACTCGCAAAACAAACAAGACTATTTTTTGCAATATGCAAAGTGGCGACTGAAAGGTTTGCTCAAGTAATTTATAATTTTAGCGTTTTTAAATCAGAAGTTTGATTTTATGGAGCCCAAGAACAAGAAAGAAACGGCCAAGTTCTGCGGAAATATTCTGGTACGAAAGACCAGGAGAAGAAGCTTTCTAGCCAAGGCTCTCTTCGAAGGCGTGTTCGGAGTCCTGACTGATGTCACGTTTGAATATTACCACAGCTCGGCGCAATGGGTGAGTTTTGACAATTTATGGAAAAGCAGTTGGCTTCATTGGGCACTTTCTGTATCACAGAGGTGTCTCAGGCCTAAAGGGTTTTAGTAGTTGCGCTCTTTGCATCCTTTAATATGGTAAAAGGGGACATAAGAAGAGGGAATGCGCTGAATACATGTGACCAGTTATAACATGATCAGTTAATTATGATGAAATTGTAGCTAATCAAGTTCGTAACTCACAAGAGAAATCAACAGTTGTATTTATTTCAAGAAGGCATCTTCGTCATTTTTATGCGTTCCGAATAGAGTTTTACTTTTTTAATTGATCACGTCTGATTGCTACTAATTCTCACTGAAACACGTTATTTTCATAATTACGAGTCTGTACTCAAATGCCTGACACTGAATTAGCCGCAATTGTCAACCTGGCGCATTCGCAGAGCAGATACTTCGGTTGTCAATCTTACTACGAATAATTCTAACAAAGCTAAATAAACTTAGAGGTAGCTGTAGTATCGAAGAGCTTATAAGTAAAAGGGAGGTCAGGAGAAATTGCCTTCTAGAAGTAGAACAACAACTCCACAGTAGATTTAATTTTCACCCTTGGTTGACAAATGATGGTTTTTGTTTTCATGCCGTCGAAAATTTCCCGTTTTTAAAGATTTACCCACAGGACAAATCATTGTTGTGTGATGACTGAAATGTTTACTTCAATTCTTCACGTTAATACGATGATCCTATAAAATAATGCCGAGGTTTGTGAAAAAGATATTTTATGCGTAATTAGGTGTGAGTCAACACTGGGTATGTAAAGCCGAGGGGAAGCTGGGGAGAGGCGTGGATCTTAAAAAACCTAACAAACGAACTGTTTTCAGCCAAACGTCCATAAGCGGGCAATATTTGCGAAAGCGGGCAACATTTTTGACGTCAGAGGGTAACAGTGCACTGTTGTCCGCTAGCGCGCGTGATCATACCGTAACAAAAGGTGGCATGATTATGATGCGATTGATGTTTACCTCGAGTGCTGGGCGCGTTTTTCAAACTGCCTAGTATTGCTATATAACAAATCATCTAATGTCTGATCCCTCGGGAAATAGTGAATTTTGTTTCCCTCGAATCTCGATGTTTCCCTCGACTTCGTCTCGGGAAACATCAAGATTCTCGGGAAACAAAATTCACTGTTTCTCTCGGGACAAGTAATTTTAAAGTGTTTAATAGAGAGCTACGCTTTCGCAACCACGACGGCGACGGCAGAGAGACCGGCACAAAACAATAAGTTTAATGAGCGAAAACAATCCTTGTGCACGTGAGTTTTACATTTTGGTACATTTCTTTGCTTTCCCTACAAATTAATAACGTCAAATGATCAAATTATAGGTTTCGTGGAGAACGTGAACACACGACGGTTAATTTTCCTTTCTCTATTTGAACTTGAAGGCTGACCCTACAAATTTAGTTCCTGGTCAATCCGAGTCATATTAGATAAATTAAACAAATTCGAACAATTGAAAAGTAGTTTAAAATAGCGCGAATCCTTTTCTCAAGTGACGTTTACCTTGGCGTTGCCGTCCTCGTTGCGTAAACTCCCTAATGTTGGATGGTGGCACAGCCTCGTCCCCAGCGCCTTCTCCGCGTTCAACGCCCGCCCCGCTATTTAAAAAAGAAACGGAGCAGGCCCTGGAACGAGGTTGATGTTGGCAAAGATTTTGCAACGCACCCAGCCGATTTTACGATTTAGACGGGGAGAGGACCAGGGATTTGAGTGCTAGCGACCTCGGACCGTCTGTGAATCAGCCTAGGGACACCACTCACAAATAGTGTTGGTAGGGGCCATAAAGCACTGGTTAAAGGGGCACTTTCCCGGCTGAAATTTTGTGTTTTCATGCCGGATTATGGCCAAGAACTTGCTTTATTGTCTTAAAATAGGAAGAAAAAATCACCAAAAGAGAGGAACGTAAAGAAATTCATATGAACTAAACAGACAAAATAACCACTAAAATAAACCTCAAAATTCCATTAGAATGGAAACTATAATTTTTTTGACCGCCTGTCACGAAATCAAAATTGATAAACTGTAATCCACTTCCATCCTTTCCTGCACTTTTTCTTCAAACCACTGTCTCTGTTTTGCTCTGTAGAATCGTTTTATCTAGTTTTGTAGTATATTTGATGGCATTTGGCGGTATAACATGGAAATTGAGAGTGTAAAATTTTGTTATTTCCGCTTGGCAGTGTCAATATTTAGTCCAACAATGCAGGGCCATAGCCAGTATGAGGCAAACCGAGGCACTTGCCTCAGCACGGTCATTTTTTCTTTTTCTTTTTTTTTTCGGGGAAAGTAAGATGTTTTTTTTTAAAGAGAAGGTAAGACACTACCAGCAAATAACCATGGATATTGCCTCAGTCCTTATTTTTTTTTCTGGCTACGGCCCTGCAATGTTACGATGAACAAGGCTAGAAATGTTGGGAAAAATGTTCGACCCAAAACAAAACTTCGCGCAACAATAGACCAACATCGTGAAGTGCTAAACAGTCCAACATTTTTCAAACCACAAATAGTTGGCCAAAACGCTATACTCTATGTATTTGAAATATTTGTCCAAGCACAATATACCTTCTTCTTTACTCGCTGTTTCCAAATTTCAGACCATGTATTAGTTCTCACAGCATCTAAACAAACAGTGATGCTTTTGTTTTCTTGTAGTTAATTTATTGTTGTCTTTTACTTGTGCAGACAAAAGGAGAAAAGCCGGAGTTTATCACCGAAGTAATTAACATTCAATCAGTTGAAGAAGTGGATGACAGTGCGTTTGGCCAGGAGCTCTGTTTTCAGGTATTTTTCATTGTTTTGCGGCGAGTTTCTTTTTTTACACTTGATCACTGTGAATGTGCAATATTTTCGTTGCTCGACAATAAAGAAGGGTTATCTTTAACCCTATTCGGCCTGGGGGGGGGGGCGCTAACTTTCATATGTATTCAAATGCCATCAAACTTTGTGACTTTTCCTAAAATTTATCTGGCAACAATTTCATATGACAATTTTTTGATCACGTGACTTGACGTTTCCATGGCAACAAGATTTTGACAGCCATGTTTTTGGAAATTTGCATATTTATACCATTGAATGAAGAAAAACAATGTTTATTGGTATAACTTTTGTATTTTTACGTCATTTAGCGTTTATTTATTGATTTTGATTACTTTTGCGTCAATTTGGACGGTTTTTAAGAGGTTTTAAAAAAATTCAGAAATCCAAGATGGCGGATCCAAGATGGCGGCCGTAGAGCTAATTACCTAATAACTACGTCATATGACGTCATCGTTCCATTGTACTAACGGCAAAGGAAACAGTTTTGGACGTACTATGTACCCTCTAGGTTTTATTGTCATAGCCTTAATGTTCTTCAAGTTACGAAGTGGTGGGGGGGCACAATGTGCCCCCACCCAGGCTCAGGAACTCAAAAAAAGCCCAGGCCGAATAGGGTTAAGGAAACACGCGAATTTGCGTTGCTTTCTTTGGCTCGCTTACCACCAAGATGGTGCCGCGCTAGCCTCCACAACAGTTCTCTTTACTCCTCTCCTTGTGACTCCGTCGCGCTTCACGCTCACGCACCTCTTGTGGTAAGTGCCGCTCAATAATGGTGCTTATGTCATTCAGAATTTGCAAGTTACCCTAGTTAAAATAAACGGATTTGGACTTACTACACACAATGAAATCACGTCTAATATTCATTACCGCGGTGTACATGTTCTTCAGTGGCGCTAGGCCATCGTTGGAGTTGGGTTAAGTCTTCACGTTTGTACCCTCAACTTTTCAGATAACATACCATTGTCACACTAAGAAGGACAACTCAAACACTCGGACACTTTATCTATCCGCTTATGATGTGGACGAGTTTGAATCTTGGTTGTGTACGTTGAGAGTAGGTAAGTAAAAATTCTTCAAGTTAATTCAGTTATTGTTATTGATGAATAAACGATTTGTTTTTAAATAGAAAATTTACGAAGCCAGTACGTTGTTAGGCTTCCCTTTTGCATGTTTTATAGTATTCTTCATTTTTCTCTGAAGAACAGAAAACCAAAAACCATACGAGTAAATCTCGCGTTTGTAACCAGCTACGTGTATTATTGCTTGGTTGTGATTGGTTTGTTGTGATGGCTGTGTATGTAAGTATCTTCAGTGTTACATGCGGATGTTGCGATCCGCACCAAATGACGTAAAAGAAAAGATCCAAAAGACAATAAATGATATACCCACGCAACAACACAATAGCTAACCAATAGGCAACTAACCAACGCTAGCTTTCGCAACATCAAGAAATACTCCAGGTCTAACATATTGAAACGCAAAGCCAACTCTAATGTTTAGCCGGACTTGGCAAAATTAAGAACACGTGTGCTATCAGTCACACTCTCACTAGCTTATTAACAATACCTTGCGTGTATAATGCTTGGTTAAGTTGCTATGTACAATAACTCTGTGGAAATAACCGCCGGAAATTGTTTGAGGTTTAGTCTATCTACGATAGTCCGGGAAAGATCCTTGGCTGAAATCGAAATAGCTGTGAAACTACATGCTGGCCTCTTTATTCTCGGGGGGGGGGGGGGGGGGGGGGGGGGGGGGGGAGGGGTACTCCCATATATGAGCTGTATAGGTATGTGCCGCTGTGAAGGGTATGGTTTTCAGGCAGTTTAGTCTAGGATAGGGTATAGTTATCAGAGATTTTTGGTCTAGAATAGGGTATCATTTTCCGCTAAACTGATTAATTGCGTGAAGAATTTAGTCTAGACAAGGTTTACTGCCAAATGGCATTTAAAAATCGGTACGGCGGACAGTACGGCATTTTTGCTGAACCCTGTAAACTAATAGCTGTGATAGTGAACGAGTTTCTGGAAAATAGCGAGTCTGGAATAGGTCTAGGATAGGGTAGGGTTTTTCGGTGTTTAGTCTAGAATAGGGTTGCAAAATGCAGCTAAAATAGTCTAGTATAGGTTAAGAGTCTCAGAGTCCCAGCGGCACACCCCCACCCAAAAATTTGCAGAGTACCCCCACCCCCCCGGGTCTTTATTTTAGCCCTTGTCTGTTTCAATGTTTGTAAAACTTTGTGGAAAGATGATTTGGTGTCTTCTCTTTTACTTAATACACACCTAGTTCTTATTAAAAACAACGTTGTTGATTGCGTTTGATTTGCCTTATGGTAAGTGTAAGTGTAAGTGTATGCTGTTTTTGAAAAACAAAATTGGTCCATTGGAGTTGTTATGTTTCAGGTTCACTCGCCTGCCAGTTTCCTAGTGGTATGTTGCTTGGTATATGTTCTAACTGAAACTCCGTGATCAAACTTTTAGCTTGTCTAGATAACCCAGTGAGTCTGACCCAGTACCACTCGGGCCGGTTTACGGGCAAGTCATGGTCATGCTGCAAAGCTGTGACGTTCAGAAACTCTCCTGGATGCAAGCCATGTACAATTTACGGTGAGTAAACCATCGAGCCAGAGCTTGTCGGCTCATAATACACAGCGCTTAGGTAACTTAAATTTCTGGAGAGTGAAGTGACTAGAAGAATTGTCCATCGTAATTTAGACTTGAGACACGTTATCTTCAGTTTGTCCCCAGCACATCTCATTGATGTTCATTTTACACATTGATTGAGAGAAGCGTTGCGAGAATAAACCGTCCTGACCAATACTATATTGAGATGACATTAGTCTGAGATTCCAATCCCAATCATGCCATAGGAATGAACGAATCCACAAAAGTGCGGTGGTGTAGTAGATGGCACATTAGACTTTTAACCCGATCGTCGTTGGTTCGAGCCCTGGTCTGCATCTTTTATCTTTTCACCTGGGTGGTTTAATTAAAACAGGCAAATATAATCCCCGGAGATCCTTGCGATAGACGAGCACCCCATCAAGGGGGTGTAGTAAAACTCTCAGTCGCTTAAAGGGAACCTCCATATTGTTATAACAAATTGACGTTAAATTTTTGGAAATAACGTCTAAATTTAATTAAAAAAAAAAAACAAGTGCAAATATAATTTAAGTGTATAAAAAAATTGATATGAATATGGTCTATTTTCGCTTTTAAATTTTCCCGCGCGCCGCCATTTTGAATATTTATGACGTGTTAATGCGACGTCGCATTCAAAAGAACGTCGACTGTTAAGGTGGCTGAACACAGTTTGCGCGCGCTCTTCAATTTCAGCTGCTTACGTGAGTCAGCGCGCGCAGAGTTTTGAGAAAAACAAACGTGGCGCCTGTTCAGCGATCATTTTATTTCGCTCAGCGTGGATCGCTAAAGTGTTGTTTTTCGTCTTAAAATCAAACAATTTGTTGTTCGTAAAAATGTTTGTTGAATCAATAGATAATATATAGAACCATTGATGAAATACACTGCCATTTTGGTCGTTTTTGTCTTTGGATCGAGAACCCAGTCAAATGCAACGCATGCGCAGTTGACCAAAAAATTGTGACTGGATGTTTTAGCGACTTTCCTCGGAAACGTGCTGATTTCTACGAAACTACTCATTAGAATTTCACGAAATTTGGCACAATAATAGTTCCGAATATGCCGAACTCACCTGCTATCAAAAATTTGAAATCTAACAGAGGAGATTTTTACAAAACGCAAACATATTAAACCACAAATTACGGAAGATCCCTCTGTCAAAATTACATGAGACCAGTGTTAACATGCGAATATTTTTACAAGTTTACTGGAGACAAATGATGGACAAAATCTAATGACTAGATTTTCTGAAAATAAAAGAAACCAAATATTGCAGGCTGATTTTCAATCCACCGTGTTGCCATGGCAACACCCTAAAAGCTCAACGAAAATATCAAAATATATAGCTTGTTGCTTAATCGTATGCCTCGCCAATTTTGGGCGCCCAGACGTTAGTGGTTTTAAAATGACAATGAATGACGCATAGGTACAGTGAAACTGTGTTCAGCCACCTTAACAATAGCGGCAACCGTAACACGTCATAAATATTCAAAATGGCGGCGGGCGGGAAATTTAAAAGCAAAAATAGGCGAAATTGATATCCATTTTTTTGTGCACTCAAAAAGTATTTCCATTTGTTATCAAAATAATCGAAATTTCGACTTTTTTTCCAACATTTTAACGTCAATTTGTTATGACAATGGAGGTTCCCTTTAACAATGCTACCGTATCGGGTAAGGCAGCTAGAACTTATGGGCCACCGTGGCTCAACCATTCCCCCCCCCCCCCCCCCCCCACCTCCCTCATTTCTCTTCCCCGCCACCTTCCCAATCATGAATCCAATTTGCTTGCTATGCTACTTCTAATGCCGCTGTTAAATGTATATAGAAGCGTTTCATTTCTAGCGACGATTTTGTAGGGCGAACCAATTTGTAAAACACCCCATATTTCATAGAAAACACGAAAAGCACAATTCATGATTGTGCGCGTGCAAAATTACCGTTCATTTTCAACGTATGGGAATCGTGTCTTAAATACGAGCATTGATTATGGAAAATCCCCCCATTTTCATAGACCGCTTTATAATAGGAAAAATGCAAACGGTGTGGGAGATAAACGCAGTGCAAAGACACCTGTTTTCTTGCCGATTGACTATGGTCTAATTATTGAAAACCTTGCCAAATAACGCGTTTAAATGACTGAATTAGTATACAGACGTTAGTAAGCTTTGTCCTGTCGCTTAACCTGTTTTGACTTTTTGTGTTCAGGTATTCCAGATGTTAAAAGACACAAGGTATTGTTTGTTTAATAGCATTAACCCTATTCAGCCTTGGGGGGGGGGAGGGGGGGGGGGGGGGGGGTCACAAAGTGCCCGCGCTAACTTTCAACGTTCATAACTTCTTTAATATGTATCAGAAACGCCATCAAACTTTGTGACTTTTCCTAAAATTTATCTGGCAACAATTTCATATGACAAATTATTAATCACTTGACTTGATGTTTCCATGGCAACAAGTTTTTGACAGCCAAGTTTTTTGAAATTTGCATATTTGTACCTTTGAATGAAGAAAAACAATGTTTATTGGTATAACTTTTACATTTTACGTCATTTAGCGTTTATTTATTGGTTTTGATTAATTTTGAGTCAATTTGGACTGTTAAGAGGTTTTTAAAAAAATTCAGAAATCCAAGATGGCGGATCCAAGATGGCGGCCGTATAACTAATTACCTAATAACTACGTCATATGACGTCATCGTTCCATTGTGCAGACCGCAAAGGAGACAGTTTTGGACGTACTATGTACCCTCTGGGTTTCATTGTCATAGCCTTAATGTTCTTGAAGTTAGGGGGGGGGGGGGGTTACCATGTGCTCCCCCTCCCAGGCTCAGGGACTCAAAAAACAGCCCAGGCTGAATAGGGTTAACGACTGCTACATTAACAACTCAACTTTAACACCATAATTTCCATATGGCAAGGTATTAAACACGACCGTGCTTTGTACCATTTTTCAATACAAACAGGTCCTTGATAGAATAAATGTAGACAAAGATTTAGCGCTGGGTGAGCAGTTTTGGCGCAGTTTTGAGAACACTTAAAGGTTGTCGCTGGTTCTCGTACTTCTTTCAAACGATTTTCAGTTAATTTTTCCTGCATAGTTGTCTTGTATGGGTCTCCTCCACAACAACAGCAACAACAACAAAACAACAACAACAACAAAAATCTTTATTAGTTAGTTATTATAGAGTTTATAATACCACCAACATTTCCAATTGCCTATTGCACCTTGGCCATAGGGTTCTTAATCACTTCATTGCTTATACAGAACTGCACTTTATTTGCTAAACTATATGGCGTGTTTTATCATAAATGTGTATCTTATTTTAACAGCAGGCTAAAACAAGTTAAATAACCACCAAAACAGTTTCTGGTATTTTAGGTCGAGTCCATCCATAGTTCAGCAAAGTTGGTGGATATTCTTGAGCAAACAAAACTTCAAAACATTCCGGGGTTACTTCTGCAACTTGATTTTCGTAAAGCGTTTGACACTATTGAATGGGATTTCATCCAGAAGACAATTACGGTATTTAATTTTGGTGATAATATCAAACGATGGATAACCACTCTTTACAAAAATTCAGAAAGTGCAGTTTTAAACAACGGCTTTTGTACCAACTACTTTAAGCTATCAAGAGGAGTGAGGCAAGGCTGCCCTTTGTCCCCCTATTTATTCATTCTTGCAGTTGAGTTACTAGCTTGTAAGATTAGACAAGACAAGGAAATACATGGTATAACTATCTTTCGGAAAGAATTTAAAATAGGCCAATTCGCTGATGATACCACTCTCTTTTGCAAGGACACGAACACCGTGCAAAGAGCTATTGTACGATTGAATGACTTCGGTGACCTATCAGGTTTGCGACTAAATCCATCAAAAACAAAAGCAATGTGGTTGGGACCCTGGAGGTATTGCAAAGAAACACCTTTCGGATTCAAATGGCCAAAAGAGCCGATAAGAGCCTTAGGGATATTTATATCCTATGATGAAAAAAAAAAATGACCAATACAATTTTAAAGAAAAAATTCAAAAAATAGATACTATTCATGGCATCTGGCAGTCCCGAAACCTTACACTATTTGGAAGATGTCTTATAACTAAAAGCCTTGGCATTTCGCAGCTGGTTCATTCTACTTCGATTCTTGATATCCCTAAAAAATGCATTCAAGATGTTAATTCTATGATATTTAAATTTATATGGAAAAACAAGAAAGACAAAATCAATCGTAAAGTCATGTTTCAAGACTACGACAATGGAGGTCTACGTGCGCCTAGCATAGAAACTATGTCCAAATCACTCAAATTGGCATGGATCTCGAGATTTTTAATAAACGACCAAATGGGCAGTGAATCCTGGAAGGTTATACCAAACTATTATTTTGAAAAATATGGTGGCTTAAAATTCCTGTTGCACTGTAACTATGATGAAAAGTTCCTCGAGCAGGCAAAATTCCCGAACTTCTACAAGCAGATCTTACTATATTTCTCTGAACTTAAAGCATCTTATAATCCAGAATCCGATCAGGAATTGATTCTATATAATAACAAAGAAATTCGAATTAACAGTCAAACTATCTTTTATCGGAGCTGGTTCAGTAGTAATATTATTTTTATCCACGATCTGTTGAAGGCGGATGGAAAAATTCTCCCTTACGCTGAGTTCATCCGAAAATACAAACTCAGTTGTAATTTCCTAACATACATGCAAGTTGTATCTGCAATACCTCAGACCCTCATTATTAAGGCAAGGATAAAATGCCTAGATAAAACTATTCTTCTTTCAAAATATGAGTTTCAGCTGTCTCGGGATACTACCATAAATTTACTTAAATTAAAAAACAGGGATTACTACTGGCTTTTGATAAATAAGGACAAGCAAGTATTGAAGGCAAGCGTAAAGTGGGAGAGAGATTTACAGCCAGACATGGTGCGGATTGACTCTTTTTTTAGTCGTGTAAAATATATTTCTAGAGAAAACAAGCTGAGAGAATTTTACTTCAAACTTTTGCACAGAATAGTTGTTACAAAAAGAGAACTGCATTTATTTGGTATTAAAAATGATATGCTTTGCATTTACTGTCGCGAAAATGATTCCATTATTCACACTTTTTCAAATTGTCACTGGTCTAAAGAGTTTTTCTTGGAAGTTATTAAGTGGTTTAACAAAGAAAATGGCACCTCTTTCTCCTTATCCCCAACGGAAATTCTCTTCGGCACGAGCTCCACCTCCAAGACTGACCTGATTACCAATAACTTAAACTGTACTCTCCTCTTTGCTAAATATTACCTCTATACCCAAAAACTAGCACAGAAAAACCTATCTTTAGAGGAATTTGTAGTTAAATTAAACTGTAGATTTCATCTAGAAAAATCCCCTCTGTAAAATAAAACATAAGTATTATATAATTTAAAATATATTGTTAACTACTATATAGAGTTACTAAATGATTAGTGCAGCTTCAGACTATAAACAAAAATTGAAATCGCCAATGCCAACCCAGTCTCGGAATGTCTAGTGTAGTGTATTGTTGTAACATCTTGTCATGTATTCCTTTGTATTGTAACCTTTTAAATCTGCTTGTTACGTAAATGTTTTGTATAAATAAATAAATTAAAAAAAAAAAAAAAAAAAAAAAAAAAACAAAGTTGGTGGGGGATAATAATAAGTATAACTTGAACTGAGGGGCAATACTGAAATGCTGTATTGTTTGATATGTTCTAGTTATCGCTTGCTATCGCCTTCAGCGGCTTTGGAGTGGTTGCTCGCGAGACTCATTACTCGGACATGCCAGGAAGCCTTCCATTCAATACGGTAAAAACAATGTAACGATTCATTATTTCAATAGACATAAATCCACGTCAATTGACATTTTCAAAAAAAAAGCGCAAGACATACCTTTTTTTTTTAAAAAAAGCTACTTTTAATAATTTTAGTTTTTTAGCTTTTAGTTCTTAATTTTTTATATTTTGATTATATATCACTTTTAGATTATTCAGCATTTGTAAGCGCTCTGATCATTGCTATGGATAGTGGCGCTATATAAAATGTATATATTATTATATTATTAATATTTACTTGAAAATAATTTATCATTTTCGCGTTTTCAATAGTGTCTTTTTAAAGCTACTGACATCTTGATCGATGAACACCGTCTTCTGAGGAAAAAAAATCGCTCATTCAGGTTTTCGAATGATTACAATTCTCCAAGCAACAGTCCGTTTTGTTTTTAACAATAACCCTTATATTCAGGTCTTCTAGAGGGTGGGGGAGTGGGGGGGGAGGTGGGGGGGGGGGGGGGGGGGGGGTTAATGGAGAGGGGGGCATGTTTAAAACTCTCCAGGAAAGTATTAAAATATAAGAAAGCATTGAAACTGTCCCATATGAAATTGTAATGTGGAAATGCTAAAATCAAAAATATAATGACATTCTAACCCGACCAAAGTGGCTGTGTTTTCCGTGGTTTTGTGGGGAGTGGGGGTGGGGCTTAATAGAGAGTGGGGAAGGGCTTTTTTTAAACTTGAAGCTCAAGAGGGGGAGGGGGGGGGGGGGAGAGATGGGGCTTATTAGAGAGGGGTGGGGGTTAATAGGGAGGGGCGGGCTTAATAGAGTATTTACGGTATTCAAGAATCGAAAACTGTTATACGTGCGTTTAAACTATCAAATAAGCTTACATGTAATACTTATTGCCTTTGTTATTCATTATAAGGGTGACCACTTGACCGTCTCTGATGCGTCTGGCACTGTTGAATGGAAAGCATTTTCAACAACTTCGTAAGTAATTATTAGCTTTGCTCATACCGATGAATAAACCGAGTGTTCCGCTCAATTTGTTCAACTCCTCTCCTTGCCGACACCTCGCTAAGTTCTGGGGAATAAGAATTACTGAAAATAACTGCTGCTATAACGGACTCGTTCTGTTACGGACACCAAATTGGAGACCCGAAGGCATCCTTTATAGGTTGATTGAGTTGATTACAGCGCCGGGCATTAAATTCTGCGCGCTGCAATATCTTGGCCCCACTATTCGTAGTTGATTAAAAAACATAATTGGCTTGAGTTCTCAGATGAAACTTCTTTCAAACAAGATAATAAGAGAGGTTTGGGTCCGTAATCCGTACCTTTACGGTTGCAATTTTATATGACTTGCTTTTAAGAGTCACTGATTGATTAGTGTGGGAAATGTTTCCGCAGGACAAGTGGATACGGGTACATTCCAAAGGATTTGGTGAATCTGAAAGACCTCGAGGAAGAACCGTAAGTACGATAAATTTGTTAGATAAAAAAAGGATAGTCTCACACGGACCATAGGAGCTCAACACGGAGCGGGAGTGCCATATGGCAACATAATCACATAACTTGTTCAATATCTGGTCAATTTCAATGAATTTTGGCTACCAAAATGGTCTTGGAAAGATCTACCCATTGAGCACATAAAATCATACCCCCTACTCTATGTGGTGTGATTGACCACCCCCCAAACATTTCAATGTTTTTTTTTCTTAATGCATATGTGCTTTAAGATGAAACTCGTGTTATTCTACTCACTTTGAGCTGCAAACTGAGGTATAGTTTGGGGTATATCTAGAATGTATGAAGACTACGACTTTGCTAAACGTTTTTATTTTTACGTTTCAAACCCATTACTATCAAAGCCATAACTTCCTCCATTTAAAATGGCATAAGTTATGACTTGTACTAATCAAAACCTTTCAAATGGTATATCCTACATGGTCATACAGTTTTTAGTTATCATTTTGGGAAAAAAGGGGATTTGCCTCGGGGCTTAAAAGGGTCACATTGTTTCTGTAGCACGAAGCAACTAGAAGCATTGCTTCTCCCCCCCGGATGAGATGCTTAGACCATCCCGTTGTCACCCCCATCAATGTAGCACCGGTACCCATTTATACACTTGGGTGAGTGGAGTGCGACAATGTGGAGCATTCTTGTAAATATACCGCAGCCTGGTTAGCTAAACAATATTTTTCTGGTTAGCGGAAGGTCGCGGGTTCGAATCCCGGCCGCACCAACACTCAGGGTCTTAAATAACTGAGGATGGAAGTGCTGCCTTTGCTATGACATCTGCAAATGGTTAGAATTTCACGTGGCTCGGATGGCCACGTAGAAATGACTGTCCCGTCTCCAACGCGGACGTAAAAGAACACTGAGGACGTAACAAACCCCGGCTGTGACCACACTCAGTGCCATGCATTGTTCATGGGTGGAATGGGGAAGATGCGATCAACAATGGGGATCGATAGCGGCTGCCTGAGGCGCCTTCATAAGCTAACGTCCGATCTCATTCTCATAAGTGTATGTAAAATGACATGAGACATGCGATATGTGCGCTCTAGATAGTTCAAATGGTCGCACATCAAACGAAGCATTTTCTAAGTTTATAGCATTGTTTTATCTGTTGCTTTGGCTCGAGAGTAAGGGTACACTCCTACAAACTCTTCGACTGGTTTTATGACAAGCTGTTTTAACCACTCCACAGATGGTTTTTTGATGAAATTCCCAGCTCTATTGCAGTAGCCATCCTCAGAGACCAGGTAAACTTGTGAATTTAACCAGTCTACCTCAACCATTTCATTACTAGATTCAAAATTAACCGCTTTGTGTTCTATAATATATACATATATACTAAAGTCTGCGCTGAAGATCTAGTGCAGTCAATAGGCGGTATTCACGTCTCGGAACAACAACAACAACAACAACAAATGTAAAATGGGGGTGGCAGGCCTACACGGACTCTTACCTCATGTTTTTAATGCCATTTGCTGCTTCTATATGTTTTGAACGGGTATTCTACATTTAGTTTGTAAAAGAGGATTTTAGTTTAGACTGAGTTTTCGTGATTTTTTGAGAACGGTTAAACCGTTCTGCTCGGCATAATTTTCAAACATGTATTTATACCCTTTGTGTGGATCGAGTTTCCTCGTTTCCTCGTTTATGGCAGCTAGAGGATAAAATCACGAAATGCGCACTGATCTAGTTAGCATCCATTCCGAACATAAGAAGGAATGTGCTGGAAACGTATGCGCTCACATCTAGAAATATCCTCAATTCAGCCAAGAGAAGAAAGTGCTAAAATTTTCAAATAATGCCTTCCAAAGAAACACGCTTAGCTTCAAGCGGAGAGGATCGAAATTTCCATTGAAGAGCCAATAGGAAACGAGGAAACTCGATCCTCACAAAGGGTATAAATACACGTTTGAAAATTATGCCGAGCAGAACGGTTTAACCGTTCTCAAAATACAAACCCGGCAACTGATGAGGTTCAAGAGGAGAACCGAAACCATGGTCTTGCCTGAATGAAATAGTGGCATAAACGAAGCAGTCGCTAGACTGAAAATTTACAACGGAGGAGAATTAGCTCCACGCTGCAGCTATACAGCGTAGCGAATGAAAGCTAAAATTACAGCCTTGACTGAGACAAACTTCAACTCTCTACAAGTTGAATAGCTTATTAAACTACAACTCTCTCTGCTATAAAGCTTGGATCCTGAAAATTCAAATCCTGCAAAGACGAAACTAAAATAAGCTTGGCCCAGCGTGACATTAATAGCGGGAAAGACATAAACGGCCGGTATGTCCGGTATTTCAGAGAGATATTAAAGTTAGAGAAATTCAAACCTTCCCTACATAAAAATCTACATGCCAATATTAATGGCGAAAACAACACAACAACCGCCAGGCAAAAAACCGGACGCTAAAATGAAGTCAAAATCTACAAGCGCAACACGCCACGGGAAACCACAACCGACAGATTTGACCTCTGGTCCGTTGCACGCGGCTTCTTATAAAGGTTTGAAAACTCAGTCTAAACTAAAATCCTCTTTTACAAACTAAATGTAGAATACCCGTTCAAAACATATAGAAGCAGCAAATGGCATTAAAAACATGAGGTAAGAGTCCGTGTAGGCCTGCCACCCCCGTTTTACAATTTATTAACAATAATAAAAAAGAACAATATTGATTGTCCCGAAGCTAATCTAGGCGGGGCAAGGCAAAAGCAATAACACATCTTACAAAAAGGAAACTAAGAAAATTACAAGCAGAAAAAAACACTGTTTAAGACATTTCGATATATAGCTACACATAAATTTTCATATGATGCCCGATTTAGGGTGTTAGCTCTATTGTACATTGTACACATTCATTGTATTAGGTAAAATTATGTATTCTAATATATTCTATGGTATTGTATTCTATTGTATTGTCGTTCTTTTGTGCTCTAATATTCTATTGTTTTAACAAAAGAATAAGTGTTACCCCTAAATCGCGCATGGTATATAAATTTTAAGTACGATAATTTATTACACTAATCAACATTACTACCTGAGGTATTTACAACAAATAATTCATAAGCATATAAGCATATTAGCCTATCACACGACGTAAATCCATCACGTGCATGGACCTTTATACCTGGTAATCCATGGTCATTCTGAAAACCCTGGTGGCGGATTTGATTTCAGTCCCAAGGGGAGTGCGGGGTTGATTGTTTTTACCTCATTAGTATTCTTTATATAAAAAAGTAACTCTCATTAGTATTCTTTATATAAAGAATACTAATAAAGGTAAAAGACAATAGGTTTCTTTTCCTTATTAGTAATCTTTTTTTTTTAAATACTAATGTTGGTAGTAATTATTCAGGATTCTTAGTACAACAAATGGTGACTTTAAATTTTTTTTCAGTACTGTTTTACGATATGTAGCCTTTTGCCATTCTATATGGAATCTTCTCCAACAAAATAAGCAACCAACAGTTTAGCAAGTAAGCCGTTATTTGAATGACACCAGCGCCCACGTGTAAATTGGTAGGAAAGCGAGTGGTTCAGAGATGCTAGCTGCTTATTTCTACTCGTTCAATGCCAATGAATAAAAATTGTTAGACATATTATCCACCGTACCTGTCAACTTTGGTATAGCATTTTTCATGGATTAGTTTTTTCCTCAGAACTTTAAAATCCCAAAACTTTCGACAGTTGCCGGGAAGCCATGGTCACCTCGTCGAAGCCAGTGTGGCACATGTGCTGTATGCTAATCAGTCTACTTGTTTTTCTCGTATGCTAATATCCTCTTTGCACAAAAAGCACATTTGTTTGATCTCCGTAGGGACACGCTTTTGGCGGTTCGTGTTTGAAGCCGTTCAAAACACTCACAGCACGTGTTTTATCAAGTCTAAAAATTCTCGCGCGTCGCGCTCGAATTTTTAAACTTGATAAAACACTGCTGTTCGTGTTTTAAACATTACATTAAGTTAACTTAATGCCTCATTTCCTGCCTCACAGCATTGGCTGAGAAAACAATAGAACAAACAACAGAACAATGGACCCTAGCCCTGAAAACAATATATGTGCGTGATAACCAGATCCAATGGAATTGGAGGTTCTGAAGAGGTGCATGGTATCTGGCAGTCAAACTTGTATTGCAGGCACCCGTTTTAGGCATACCTGTATTTAACGGACGTTGGGCCAAAATGGCCGTTTTCATTGTCCAAGAAAGGAAGAGGACCTATATAAATTAAGACATTTTCTTTATTTTCATTATTACTAACTTCAATATACGCAGCTTCATTTTCAAAAGCAAGACATTTACTTTATTAATGATAACCAGTGAGACTAAATGATCCTCCTATCCATGGTAATGCGAGAATAGGACAATCACATGAATTTTGGAGGGCATATAGTTTATTTGTGGCCCGAGTAGCATCATTTGCGCCCGAGCGGAGCGAGGGTGCAAACTGAATGATGCTACGAGGGACACAAATAAACTATATGCCCGACAAAAGTCATGTGATTATCATTATTATCAATACACAAGGCCAAATCGTACAAATTCATTTAATAAGAAAAAATGTTTAACAGAAACAGCGGCCGTAAATGCGTTTGCAGCCCGTCACATTCAATATCGCCCGCCACTCACGCGTGTTTTCTCGACGGCAGTTTCTTATTTGGCCGCGTATATTGATAATAATAGTCCATAGCAATTCAGTCAATGTATCAGGAACGAATAAAACCGAACACTGCTTGATGTGTTTGATTTCAAAACGTATTTTCCTTCGTTCATCGTAATCTTTTTACAGTATATATTACGAATGCGATCAGTTTTTCGCCTTTTCAATAAACCCAATAAACAGAACGCACCGTTGGAAAAATTAACTAGAATTTCCAAGGTTCATTAAAGTGATATATTGACTTCAGTTATAACGTATATCCATAGTTAATAGAATAAACTGGTTATGAAACTCAGTCAGTCCTTTGTTATATGTTTTTGTTCTCCATTTCTTTTGTTCGTTTGCCTTGACCCTGCACAAAACACAACAGGTATTGAAATGCATATGAGCAACTGACCAGTAGAAACATTTGGGTTCACACGTTGAACAAAACAATGTGCAGGGTCACGGTTCGTTCAACATAAAACAAAGCAGCTTTGTACACTCTTTTTGAAATTTGTTGAGCTTCATAACCAGTTTGTTCTATTAACTATGGTATATCCTATGCATAGCAATCCATATTAAGCGGAGATTAGAGCATTTCCCAAGAGTGTGACTGCAACTAATCTCAGAGACTGTTTAATTAACAGCTCTACAGGTCTGCATTTACTTGAACACCAGAGCCCATCTTGTGCTTCCATCTAAATCCAGATTCTGCGATTGCGACAATTTTACATTTTTATTTGAACGATCCACGTCTATAGAGAGGCGGGATAGTTTAGATCGTTATTTGACTGTGGTCTTAGATTGTGCGTTGCGATCCGTAGATTCAGATCAATAGCACGTGAACCTTCAGAACCAGCACATGCACTAGCAAGCATGCAAGGCCCTTCGCAGATCGGCTGAAGGATGATGAACAAAACGAATCGATCTTTTTAGGGTTTTTGCTCCGGCTAGCATGAAAATCCAAACAATCTTCCTTTTTACCTAATTCTGAAACTGGATTGTCCAAAAAGAGACCGTATAATGCTTAGATCTTCAAATACCCTTTGGTAAACTGTAATAAAAGTATCGTCAAATTATCGGCACGCGATCGAAAACTCTGTATAATTTTGGTAATAAGTTCGTGTTCCAGTACACCAAATTGAAAATCAATAACAATGTTGTCCCCTAAGCCACCACCAATCCTAACCACCCGTCATGGAACATCACTACACATCATCGCACGTTGCTAGACCTAATCAACTTCCCTAGAAATCATCTAATGGAACTAGACATTATCCAACATCACTAGGCATCATACAGGATACTGGAACACGAACTTATTCCCATAATTTTCGAATATTATAACATGTTTCCACACCTTGAAATAGGCGACCGCGTCTAAATTATTCGAAAAACAATCAATCACTATTACAAAACTATGCGCGCGCGATGTGTGAGATGTGCGCGATGTGCCTCAAGATTTGTCACAACATCGTGTCTTAGTTTTGCTCTAGTAGTTTACTTTCCTCTCATTATTGCTCCCTGTCAATTTTGTTAGGTACCAGGCTGTTTCATCTTACGAACTAGTGGATTGGGATCAAGAACAATTCTCTCTTTTAGGTCAGTGGATATTCCTCCTTTATATAATTAACAATAATGGTTGGCTGGTGGTTTCACGTAATCCGTTGCTTGTTACCCCTTTAAGTTTGGACAGAAACCCATAAGTGGGTTGAAAGGTGTAACGCGCATTCACAATATTCATTTTTTGCTTAGTACCATATTTGTCCGGAAACCCCTCGGTCCAGGGAGATTGGAAGCAAGTCATTCTAGCGAACTGATTAGTTAATGTTTTTATCTTGCTTTGCCAAATATGGCTGTTACAACTTCTTAGCAAATTGAATAATCGGAAGCTTGTTTTGAAGCGTACAAGAGACAGTTGCACGTTTCAACCCAATTATGGGTTTCTGGTTTGGGATACTTAACCTTTTGAAATAGTGAAAAAAATCTGGGAAGAATCTCTTTCTCACAAGCCAAACCGAAATGCTATGTTTTTGTTTCACCTTCACAGAACGGACAGAACAGTGAAGCATATTGAAGTTCTTCTGGATGAAGCAACCCAAAAGTATCGAGTTAAAGATGAGTCAGACGCAGTCTCTTACGCAAATTTTCTGCAGTTTGACAGCATACAACAACTGCTGGATCAGTGCAAGCAACATGCGAGTAAGATGGAAGCAATCATGAGTGGCTTCCCAAACTCTTGTGTTACACTGTGTTAATATACTAGCAGTAATCACAGATTATGAAGACGCGTTCGAAGGAATTTCCGGCGGAAATGAGCCCCTGAAAAAAAACCAACAGGGGCGGCCATTTGGAAGACCGTCTACCAAAAAATCTCAAATTTTACTGCACATAAACCACAGGACAACAAACACGAAATTAGGATTGCGTTCTTCGAACGCGATAAGAACCTTTTTTATAAGAACGTTGAGGTTGAGATTGGCCAGAATTTTAGAAACGTGCTAAGAACGTACACAGGCTGAGATTAAGTTAGAACGTCTCTTTATTTCATACTAATTGAGATATTCTATTGAAATTTGGCGTAATTAATGCGTAACAATTTTCAACCGGATGTAGTGGCGTATCCACCCCTCGCCAGGGGTGAGCATGTTAGAGACTGACAACATTTTTCGATAATAAGGAGGGGGGGGGGGGGGGAGCATCTCACGTCATTATTATATTTTTCGACGCACCAGCAAACTTGTTAACTCTATTGAGATAAAGGTATTCACTTCTTTGTTGGAGTAAAACGCCTGCTTGTGCCATTTCACTTCCTAACACTACCGTCACTGAACAAAGTATATGATTGCAGCATTTTTTTGTTTCAGCTCTTGGGATAACTTTGGAAAAGTACCCCACACTCAAGAATGCAGATGGTAAAACGCTTTTATTATACATACTTCCCTCCTCTCTCAAAGATAAATAATAAAAAAAGAGTAAAAAGGAAAAAAGGAAGCAGCTGTCTTGGCGGCCGGCACTCGTTCGATATGACAAAGTTATGACAACATGACATGACAAAGTACTGACTGGTGCTATAAATGTCGAAGCTAAAATGTAGTTTTTGTTCAATAAATTGGTTCAAGTTAAGGCGGGACTCAACCTAAATTTGAATGAAATTTTAAGAGACTTAAAGAAGGGATAGAAGAAAGAAAATGATTTTTGGAACACCAACAGACAGTTGATACCCACACAAGAGAACCCTAGGCGTGCTAGTGGACTATTTTGGTGTCCATTTATTAATTGTTTTAAAACAACAAATTCTGAACTAATCTTCATTAATTAATTCTTCAATATTTCTTATTAATTTCTCTAAATTTTACAAATCATTTGAGAAAAACTATTTCCTCCCAAACATACCCAAAAATTTACAAAAAAAAAAAAAATTATCCTTGGAGTACACTGACACTCATGAAGCGGATATGTACATGTGTATAGCCGTACTGTATTATGCTAGGGCTTGTTATGTTTGTTAATAAATGGACCATTTTGGGGCCAGAACCCAACCACCGCAATGTGCTGTTGTTGTTTGCTTTTCAAGTATCCGAGGACATTAAGGAACACTAACTTTTGTCCTCTTGTAGAAATCTGGAAGATGGACTGGGGAGAAGTTGAAACAAGAGAAGAGAGTGACTGTGGTCTTCCTTGGGTAGGGAGTTGATTTATTATCAACCGGGGCGTTGAGATGTCAATTGAGTACACCCCATGACAGGCGTATATGTTCGTACATGTACGTCGATCCATTTGACAACCAATGCAGCTTATATCCTGGGACAATTTGTTAACATAAATGACTGTTCAATGATTGCAGTTCTCATTCTAAGCTCGTCATTTCCTTGGCAAACCTTTTGATCGCGTAACACGGTCAAGCAGTCACTACAACAAATCAGAATTCGTCCTTTGGCTGACGAGAGACAATTATATTTTTCTTCTGCAGAGTGTTATTAATGGCAAGTTTCACAACAAAAATGCATTAATCCACTTTCTGCCAGAGGGAAGTTCTGACATGTTGAAAGAAAAGTTCAGCAACCAATCAAGATTACTGATGTGAGTAAAAATAAGGAACCGGAATGCTAGCATTAACTGTAACTGATGTGAACTCTTTACACGAATGTTTGTTCGTGAACAGGATTTGCAATTGTTGTGATAACCAATAACAACAACAACTGTTACACGAAATCATCCCGGGGGGAGACCCACGTATAAAAATGACGGGGTGCTCGTCGGACATTTTTGAAAAACGCCCCAAAAGGTACCAGAATCTCGTTTGATGGGCACGGCTCAAAAGAATTACCCCTAAGAGGTACCAATTCTAAAACAACACATTATATTTTGTCATATTTTTTCGGTTCAATACCCTAAAAGGTACCGCGATAATTCTAACGGTGGTCATTCTAGATTTTAGTACCCTAAGCGGTACCAATCTACAAATTTTGACCCTTAAAAGGTACGACGAGCACCGGGGAAATCATACCAAAACGACTTCGCCAAAATGCAGTTCATATGCATCGTATTCAAGCATATGCTGTTCTTGTTTACTACGTAAAGGGCGCGTTACGTTCGATTGACCGTATTCCGAAATAAGAACGAACAGAACAGTCTCTGAGAGTAGTTTGTTCAGACACACCTGTAGTACAAAGCTGGCAAAACATGCTAACGACAATAGCAGATTTTTAGTTTTCAGTGGCTCCCAAATCCCGAAACACGCGATTTTGTTTTGTGACCATTCTAATATTCTTATTCCGGAATACGTTCATTCGAACGCACCCATACTGTCACGGTATATTAACTGGCTTGTTTTATTGTTGTTTATTTATAGGACACTTAATCATGACAACGTAGTGCGACTGCACGGGATTGGATTGAAAGGTCCTCGTAACTTTATGGTTCAAGAAAACCTGACTAACGGTAAAAAAATTATAACATTTTTCATGTTTTTTATCGAAAAAAAAATTGCTATCACAAGCACTTTGAACATTCTAAATAGCTTCTTAAGTCCTAAAGCTTATGCGTGCTACCACCTCCTGACTATTTGTCCACGATCTATTGATCATGAAAAGTTAGACTTTAGGCAACAAATGGACTGTAGCACAGTTCAAGTTAGTTTCGTCTGATTCTGTCAGATAAGGCGTGAAACGAATTTCCAGGCAAATGGAATATTGTATACACTTAATTGCAATAACGTTGTCATAGAAAATTAAAAAAGGAAAAAGCCACATAGGAATTAGTTTAACCATCATAGTTTGCAGCATTAACAGGGAACCCACACGTTTATAGCTGTACATTAATCGCGCAATTAAGATAACGTGGGGCGTTTTGAGGCGAATTCTTTGGGCGAATTTCAATGATTTCTTCCACGGTATAACCCAGATTTTAATCCAATAGAGGGAAGCTATCATCAGGCAAAATAATTTATTCGGCATGATTCGGGAAATCATATCGCCTTCCGTTGTTGCACTCAACCGCGTGCTTTTAGGCTTGTATGCTTTCGGACAAAGAAACTGTAGCTATGAGTAATGAAGCACTTATGAAAAAACAAAAATAAATAAAAGGTACTTTGAAGGGAGAATTTAAATGCTTCGCAATTCAGATATTTACATGGTATATCTGGCACACGTCTGTGTTGGAAATATGTTGCTGCACTGTTCGTCTCATTCTCTGAGAACAACGCAGCTGTTGCACGCCCACAATTTCACTATGAAAAGGAAAAGTGCAAAACCTGCGTTGAGAATTTATTTAATATTAAAATCCAAGAATGTAGTCAGTGTATGCTTAATTAATTCCTATTGGCCATTTTTCGTTTTTCTATGTCAACGCTATTGCAATTAGGTGTATGTATACTGTATAATGGTATACTGTCAAGACCTCAAAATAGTGTTCGTAGTAGAATTGCTAAGTATTCTGGATAACCCATCGCGGCTTCAATAACCCAAAGGCGAATTTTTCCCCATAACCGTAACCGACGGATAATTCGTCTCTAGTATAAATTGGGCTAATAAATGCTGCTTATTTATTATTCTTTACACGCGCAGGTGACCTATCGCAGTACCTCAAGAAAAACTCTTCCCTGCTTCAGTCCAATCCCTCCGAGTTAGTAAACATTCTAAACCACGTCATCAATGGCATGGTTTATCTCCATGAGTTTTCAGTGGAGCACAGAGAATTAGTAAGTTAAATGTTTTTTTTTGATGATTTTTCTGTTGATACTAATAAAATTGAATTGCGGGATACCCTAATACATTCAGTTATTTTCGAGGAGATTTAGAATTCACAAAATCGCGCAAAAATCGGTCGGCTTGATATCACCCTGATGCTATTAAGTAAGTCGAGTACAAGATTAAGAAAATGACAAAGCCACCTGCTCAAAAACGTAACAGAGCATATAATCATCAAACACTCCGGCTTGCATTCAATGGCAAAAACATATGACAACTTGTCGTTTTCTGAATTTTTTTTTCTTTTATCGGTAGAATAGTAGAGTAGTAGAGCAGGTTTCATGTAAACAGCCCAATATTTATTTTATGGCAAGAAAGTGCCACCTTTCCTTTCTGTGGACTAATTTTTTTGGACCGTTGACGATACGCAAATAGCGAAATTATATCCGTGAAGCATAATGCGTCCAATAGACGGCAATCAAACCGCCAACTGTCATCGTTGGACTTGTATGATCTTGTATGGGCATAACTATGGAAGATGGGAAGGATCGATCAACATCAGAATGCAATTATCTGTTCCGTAAAGCGTCAATTATAACCCTCAGTCTCTCTAAGTACAAATTTCCACGCACCTTTCCTTATGTAAGCGCCAATAGATCAGGCTAGTCAAAAAGACAAATAATACCATTTTTTGTTTCCTACTATTTCAAACTTCTGAAGCTATTGATACTTTCTTTTATTAGGTGCCCGAGAACTGCCTTGTGGGAGAGAAAGGAGTTATAAAGATTTCAGGGTTTCATTGTGCAAGGTGAGACAAAGGAAAGGAATCTATCCATAACAACTACATAACTGCTCAGAACAACGTACTACCCAAGAATTTACAATTAATCCATCTTCCGTGTTAACTATCAACGAAACGTAGCAACGGGTGAAAATTGAAGGAATTCAATTTATTAACTACCTTTTAACACTGCCCAATTTAGAAAACATTTTTGAAGATGATAGGCTCATTGTTATGTTGTAAATTGATAAGGTAAGAACGTGGACATCCTTACCGTTTCTAAGTCAAGGATAAACATAGAAATACTAAATGGAACAAATCCCACGAGGAACTGATTCCTATTGGTCCTATTAGTTTGCTAAGCCATTCATTATATTTGTGACGAAATCACAAATTCGGAAAGATATATTAAGCAATGTCTTTAATAAGTGCATTAATACATTAATATTTTATCTTTTGTCGATTTTTATCCTATTTCTTTTTTTTATAAACGTCAGCTCTCTATTTGTTTATGAAAGCTGGAAATCTGTAATTACATTTTATGTTTTCAGTGTTCCAGTTAAAGCGCACTGTTTTCTTTTCAATAAGGCTGTTGTTAAATACGAAATCGCTATGAAAAACATGGATTAAGATGACCAATTGCAAGTTCGGTTTGTAACATATGCAGGTCACCATGGTGCAAAAGACCGTTATCCGATGACGTTTATAAAAACAAGGTTCCCATTCCAGCTCCTGAGCTCAGTCAAGCCAAGGGAGCGTTCCCGTGTGATGTTTGGGCGTACGGTAAGCTTGACGAGTAAAGAGAATCCATCAGAATATTATAACAATATAGTGCCCATGTAAGAAGTAATGAAACCCTTATTTTGTTCCAGCAAAAACTGAAAAAGATACAGCACCATAGAATCATTAAGATGAAAGGAGAGTGAGCCCAAAAGCTTTAATAATTGCAACTCCGTACAATTTCCGGCATGCACAGACTCTACAAAAGTGACACTTAACATATTGAATACAATGAATAACAAAAACTGAGCCAAATGCTGTCATCGCTCTAAAGAAAAATCAAAATTAGAAACTAGTTGGATTCAGTTATTCTATGGTTAAAGAATTTAAAGGACCCATTTCAATGAAGATAGTTAAAAATTCCAAGGTACTGACTTAACACCCATACACTAACACTTTTAATAATTTTCAGGTTTGTTTAAATAATTCATTAAACGTGTTATTCCAAGGTTAAAGAATTCAAACCATAACCCATTCCTCTGAAGTTGGTACCTAAACATTCCAAGGCACTGACTTACTTAGTAACACCCTAACATTTTCAGGTTTGTTTATTTATGCTGTCGTTACGGTGGAAAAACAGCCTATCACAGCTTTAGAACAGGTATGACAAACGCATTATATCGTACTCTGTGGCATCCTATTTCCTTGATTGGAACAAGAAGCAACGTTAGCAAGTACTTACAAAAGTAATATTATCTTCTTGTTCTTCACTCGTTTTAGGTTTTAAAGTTCAATCCCACAAACGACTCATTGGATCACCTCGGTACCTTCGTTGATAAGATTAAACCATGCTTGCAAAAGGTACGTACTGTAGTCAAACGCAATTGTACTCTTGGTACATCGAAGTTTGCGCGACAACATGGCACAAGTCTATACTTTTAGCCGGCAAGTTGGCGATCTTAGCAATGCAACTTGTTCGAGCTTTTGCTTTAAAGCTACGGTTGCACGAAAGATCGTCATGAGGGTAACACAGTCCTTACAAACATTCCATTAGCCTGTACATTTTGTGTAGCGAGTAAAACCAAACAGCTCGTTAAATTCAATGCACATATAGTGTGGAGTCCCAAATTAAAGGCTAGATGAAAAAGTAGGAAGCCCGTTCTAATTATTCAACTTTGCCAACCTTGTTGGACTCACAATAAAATAAATATGTTTTAATTCAGGATCCCAGTACTCGTCCTACATTTCAAAACCTACGTGAGCAAGTCTCCGTGAAAGTCGGATCATCGACACCAAGTTGCTCTTCGCATTCTTTGGAAGGTATGTTTGTTTTCGACTAGCTAGATGTTCTTGCATTGCATGTCGTACTTCAAAGCATTTTTCTGTGATAAAATGATACTGAATTGATGTTTCTTTTTGGTTATTGGTTTTCATTGATTGGCCAATGGTGTTGACGAAACTCTCATGTCTGACCTAAAGACGTCATGAAAGCGGGCCTTTGAAGTCAAGGAAGTGACCTAGAATCAACACGCAGTTCATCTGCTTGTATACTCAGAGGTCACATACAGGAACAGAAACCGTAAAGGCCAAACATTTTCACACAAATTCTAACACTGTATATATTCAATTGTCAGATTCGTTAAACGCCCAGACTCTGGCAGAAGATGCTATCCCAGGTTATCCAACCAAAACAAGGAAAATGATCAAAGATTCTAATATGGTTGAATTTATCGAGGATGATAACGCAGCTATGGATTGGGACAGTAGCGATATAACAGCCTCTTATTCCCGAGAAGAACTCAGACAGCGCCTTAAAAATGCCGAGTTGGCGGCATTAAAAGCAAAGGCGTTGCAGAAAAGAGCCGAGGCTGTTAAGACCACCATCCTTGAACAAGTGGCGGAGGCAGAGGCAAAGTGTTTAAAAGAAGTGGAGATGATGACGAAGACGTTCCTGGTGCGATTGAATGAAGCCAACGATCGCGCTGCCGAGGCTGAACAGGCCCGTTATCTAGCCGAAGAAGTTAAACGGCTCACAGAAGAGAAGTATACTCTGTATAAATATGAAAGTGAGAAGAATATGCACGACCTAAAGTCCATGTTTGACGATGCTCTTCTTGAAAGGGATGAGCTCATTGCAGCTTTGAAAACTGTCGGCAAGGACATTGATGCGGCCGAATGGATTTCTCCAAAACGCAGAGATTCCATTCGCCACCTCGAAGAGAAGTATCAGCGATACCTCTCTACCAGTGATCGAACGATACAGAGTTTGAAAACACAACTGAATGGAGTTGTAAAACACCGAGATCAACTTGCGTCTGATCGCGAAGCTGTAAGAAACGAGATGAAAGATACCCGCGAAGCTTTGGAACAGGTGGTGAAAGAAAAAGAAGAGTTCCAGTTCAGATTAGAAGAGGCTCAGTTTGAAATCGAGCGACTGGAAGAAATGATATCCACAATGACTCAAAAGCGACAACAAGCGGAGCGCGAGAGAGACCAGCTTCAGATGCTGACGGACATGTCTTTGATGAAGCTCAGGCAAGCTGAATCTGGTGTCCCAAAGAAAAGAGCGTCCGTGAGTTCTTTTCCTCCAAGAATGGACGAGAGACCGACAGAAAAGCGAGATCCAAACCTGAGGAGACTATCTGAGCAGCTGCTGCACCTAATTGGCCCATCTCCGATTGAACAGCCATCCAAGTCGGTTTTAAGCGATATTGGTGAGAGTATCAAAAACCCAATTTTTGAGGAGGATCCGTCTTTAGGTGGATTGCTCGAGGACAAGTATGAGAAGTCAAAACAAAACACGAGTACGAGGTCAGATGGAATCGCGGTGCCCTTGTTGCGGCAAGTAAACGGAACTACAGAAAATACATCAGGAAGCGAAACGTTCCACAATGAAAGTGAATCGGAAATGTCCGATTCGGCAACACCGCATAAGTTCGTTCAACCTAAAGTCAACAAACCAGAGCAATGTGTATTCAAGCCGATCATTCCAACCAGGAAGACTAAATCTGTTATAAGCCATCGTTACGAAGTTGATGAGAGGGATACTCCGGCTTATTCTGGAGATCAAACCAGCAAAGAATCAAAACAGTTCACAATTCCAACTTTGCACATCGAGGAAGCAGATACTGATTCAGAAATGGAGCATCTAAGGGACCTTCCCGAAATTGAAATCTCAGACGTCGATGAGCATGAACTGATAGCGCAAGAGGAAGAGGCAGATGACCAGATTAATCCTGATTCTCCAATGTTCATTGTGGGGGGAGAAGACGGTCAAACACGGATTGTGTACAGTTTTGATGACCTTTCTGAGCTATTAGAGGGCATCCCTCAAACAAGTCTATAATGGTAAGACGTCACATACAGTGGAAACTATTATGCGGCAACTTGCGGCGTCTTGTGTTGTCTCCCATGTACTATATTTTGTTATCTTTTTTAACGTTTAAAGTGAAACTGTTCCGCCGAAATAACGAAATTGCTTGTGTTTGCTTAATTTCCATGTTATATCGCCGAATGCCACTAACTAACTAACTAAATGGGGTTAAAAGATTCTTTAGAGTAAAACAGAAGCACAGTTAGGAGAAAACGCGAACGATTACAAGGATTGAAGCGGATTACAGTTACTCAATTTTGAATTCGTGACAGGCGATCAATATTTCATATTTCTTTGCGTCAATCACTCTTGGCAATTTTTTCTTTCTAATTTAAAATAATAAAGAAAGCTTAAAGCAAGCTTCTGGCCATAATCATGAAAGCACGATATATCAGCCGGGCACTGTCCCTTTAAAGTCGCACGTGATATTTTCGCCAAACGTTCACTTTTATTTAGCCGCCATTACATTCATATGACAGGTCTCCTTCAAAGGGGTATTCGGTATACCGTAAAATTAAAAACCATAGATGAAACAGACCACTATGATAGTGTCCACAGTGTTCAATTTCGTACATGCCGAGAACGAGACAAACAGCCAGTCGTCTACTTTACTTGGTTTGTTTGATACACTCAATATGTTTAATCATAAAATTGTTATCGCAAGAATATATTCATTACACTGGATGCCAGATGCTTTTCTTGCTTCTCTCATCCCTCGTATTGCACACCTTATATCTCTTATATTCACTCCGCTCATTGTCGGCCTTCGGCTGATCGTCAGCTTTCGTAATTCGGCCGCGTCGCAAGATGGCCTTTAATACCCAGGGTATGTACGCTAAAATGTACCAGGAACAAAAACCTCATAAAATTTCTGTGGTTTTGGCCTAGACTTGATCAATTTTCCAAGTATTCCCCAAAAATGAGACCAACAACTTTTATTTGGTTATTGATTTTAATCCACAGCCTAAAAGATAAACCAAATTACACGACTTAAAGTGGGTTGTCTAATGTCTGTATGATTCTAACTCGGCATCTTACAACAATTTGTAATTAAAGCATATATAGACCATAGTGTAACAAATGTTTTATCCGCTTGGTTACAAAATCCAATGAAAGCATTAATAAGAATAATTTTAAAAGAATAAATCTTTTCAAAACAAAAAGTTGTGTACCATTGGCTAGGTGTCATTTTATTTTCCTTAATATTGTTGTCTCTTGTATTGAGGCGAAGTGCGTTTCATTACTCTGGAACAATAAGTAGTAGATAAAATATGAGCGGGAGATCTGTATGGGCGTTTACAATGGTGGCGAGCCGAAGGCGAGCCATTGTAAACGCCCATACAGATCGGACGCGAATATTTTATCGTACTTATGAAATGAAACAATGAGTAGAGATCTGTATCAAAAGTTAGTTCTACTGTTTAATAATTCATCAACTCAGTTGATTTGTATTGGGGTTTACAGAGGTGTACATGTGACTCAAATACCACCCACATGTATTGATTTGTCATAACTGTTATGAATTATTAATGAATTTTATAGGTAAACATAACACAAAATGCATTTAAAATGCTTTAAAGTTACAAACGTAATGTGGAAACCTTACAAAATTAAACACTGTATTGCTATGCTACCTATACCCTTGCATGCGTCAGTTTTTTTTTTGCGAAAAAAAATCTAAGATGATCCGCTATAAATATTTACTTGACATAAAATATATTCCAGAACACTTTTTTTATTCTCTAATTAATTGGACTTTATTTAATATTTATTGAACTAAATGCTAAATATTTTCTAGAGAGAAACTGTAATAACTACCTAGAATTGATCCCGGAACCACTTGATGCTAACATCCCTACTTCACTACTACACAAGTGCGTTGATCAGGCAAACCCACGAAAATATTCTTTCTATAATATGCTTTTCTTAATTAAACATATAAAAATTGAAAAGCTCTTTTAGCTTTCCCACTGAGCGTCACTATATGGGTGGTAAAGTGCAGCCAATGTCATCAAAAATGAGTGGCTCAGTGTCAAAACGTTTTAAGTATGTTATTTTTAGCCACATAGTGTGTTGTTTACTTCTCAGCGTACTGCAGTGTACAAAATTTAACAACTAGATGTGACTGTCCCACGACGGGATGCTGCAATGCTTCTGCCAGGCACTGATATGTTGCCTCAGATCCGAAGTTTTCTGACCACTTTAGTAACACAGCTGCAGTTTTAAAAATATGGTTAGGTTACGCTTTACAGCTACAAACAGAAATAAAAAAAAAAATTGTTCAGCCAACTGGCTTTCTTGCATTGTTGAGACTGTAAATTGATTGGCACATGTAGTCAGATTGGACACATTGTAAAGTACAGTTAAGGATAGATTCGGAGTTACGGATAGATTATGGTTCAATTGTGAAACTCAACTCGAGCAGCAACAAAAGCAATTGAAGAAGACTTTACTGATACCATCACTCAATTCGACTAATCGGTTAACACTACGTAGCAATCCTCCCATTTGCTTTATACCTAATTCAATAAAGGTTGCTTTGGGCATTCGGCAATTGCGCATTGGGAAACTATAATTGTTTGGCGGTCACTCAAGCAAAGCATTGCATTGTGTTACGTATGCCCAAATGCCCAATTGCCAAAGCAACCTTTGTTGAATTAGGTATATTCTGTGGAATTCGCCCACCTCGTTCTACATTTGATGTTTCTTTCTTGTTCTTGTGGAACTATTATTTGGAGCAACCAATATAAGAGCGGATGGTAACCCCATGCATATTATGATAATTATCTTCGGGCCAATATTCTATTTATGAGCGACTTGAGGTCTGATCTGTGCAACATACTATCTTTTGACGTTGCAAAAGAAATATCTGATAATGGTTTACGAGATTCCAACTTTTTGACCTGGCGTTTGCTTTGCAGTTCCGAGTCATTTGATATATTGATAAATCAATAGAGGTCGTATTAGAACATTACAATTTCAAATCGGTTACAAAATGTTCTTCTAGAGATTTTCATTAATTTTTATACTAAACAAATAGACGCAGTCCAGGCTAGAGGCTTCTCCAAGTTAAAATCACACAATTTTGTTTGGACGATTCAGAAGGCGTTTTTCAAGTTTTATTTATTTATTTATTTATTTATTTATTGCTGCGGAACGAACGTAGCGAGTGAGCAGCAACATAATCAGGATTTAAGAGAAATATATGAGAAAAAAATATAAGCTACGAAAAATGTCGATTTGATCGCTTTTTACCAGAATTCACTGCGCCACGCACACATTTTGGGCCAGAATTCACTGCGCCACGAACAATAGCCTCGCTTGCTGCTTCAAGCTGTTGGCTGCGAGATTTGTAATATTTTGGTCCAACATGCGCCAGTCGTAATCGGAACTGAAGTGTCGAAGACTACCGCGAGTCGAGCGAGGACTGTGAGGCATGGTGATAGGACCGTTGGATAGCAAAGATTTTGGAAGATTGTACGGAATAAAAGACAAATTTATTTTGAAATCACTCCGACAGCGGTCGATGAGACTGAGCTGAGCGCGTGGGGACGCGAAACCTGAGCTGAGCGCGTGGAGACGCGAATACGATACGGCTAGCTAGTAACGCAACATATTCATTATCAATATCTGTTATCAATAATTAAGTTAAACCTAAATTTTCACACCTTCCTCGTGGTGAACGCGTCCTTTGCTCAACAATATTCTACAGACATTGCAAGAACTTGATGCGTGAATTACAAAACAAAATTAGTCTTATCAGCTGGAGTTTTCGTGGATTCATCCCGGTTACATTTGCTTTGCTTTCCCTCAAAAAACGAAGGAGAAAATTCTGTAATACCAGCGAGGCGATAAAACAGCATTATTACAACAAATTTACCGCAGCAATTACTATGTTTTGGATACACTAGTTTATCTTTTTAATTGCTGCGGAACGAGCGCAGAGAGTGAGCAGCAACATAATCAGGATTTAAGATAAATATTTGAGAAAAAAAATAAGCTACGAAAAATCTCGAATTGAACGCTTTTTACCAGAATTCACCGCGCCACGAACACATTTTGGGCCAGAATGCACTGCGCCACGAACAATAGCCTCGCTTGCTGCTTCAAGCTGCTGGCTGCGAGATTTGTAATATTTTGGTCCAACATGTCCCAGTCGAAATCGGACTACCGCGAGTTGAGTTAGGACTGTGAGGCATGGCGATAGGACCGTTGGATAGCAAAGATTTTCAAAGATTGTACGGAAAAAAAGACAAATTTATTTTGAAATCACTCCGACAGCGGTCGATGAGACTGAACTGACCTGAGTGCATGGGGACGCGAAACCTGAGCTGAGTGCGTGGAGACGCGAACATGTTACGGCTAGCTGGTAACGCAACATACTCACTATCAATAATTAACCTTAATTTTCACACTTTTCTCGTGGTGAACGCGTCCTTTGCTCGACAATATTCTACAGACATTGCAAGAACTTGGTCCGTGAATTACAAAACAAAATTAGTCTAAATATCAGCTGGAGTTTTCGTCGTTTCATTCCGTTTACATTTGCTTCGCTTCCCCTCAAAAAACGAAAGAGAAAATTCTGTAATACCAGCGAGATGTTAATAAAGCATTATTACAACAAATTTACCGCAGCAATTACTATCTTTTGGATACACTAGTTTAATTTATTTATTTAAGTAATGCTTCACATAAGAACTATAGTAAACTTCAGTCATTGTTCTGCGGCAATGGCTCTTTCCCACATAGAATATCTTTGATTTTATAAATAGAGAAGGAGCTGATGGTTCATAATTATATTTCATTATAAAAATACAGAAAATCCATTTGCATCAAATATATTTTAGGAAATGTTCGTGCTTAACCAATCAGAATAGCAGAAGACAATAGCTACTAATTTTGCTTCTTTGATGAAGTTCCCTAAATACAATACCTTTTAAAAATTGCATGTTGTGCGATTGGGTCTCAAAATACTTGAAACCTTAAAAAATGTAGACTTTATGCACCTTGAACCTTAACGTTTTAGCGGTTTTTGAGTCTAGGCCAATGAGATCACTAGTTGTAACAATGAAAATAGTTGTCATTCCATCGTGCATTGCCGTTCAGCACTATCCTTCATATGCGGATCATTACTTAATCAGCTATCCGTGAAACTTCCTGCAATGCTTTCAGTTCAAAATACTTAATGACAATACGTTTGCAAACTCCCGTTTATTAAGATAGGTTTGATTCAGAGTGACGTATGTACTTTCTGTAACTCTTTTCGGAAAATAATCGATCATTTACTTTCTAAGTGCTTTTACTCTCGCAAATGTTTGATAGAATAGGAGACTTAATGGTTCTGTTTATCCAAAGAACAAAGGAAACGTAACCGACAAACTGTTATTATTCTAATTTATATTAAATGTCATCTTTTAAGCTACCTTTTGTGTAGTTGTGTTAGGTAAACATCATTTGAGAAGCTGTTGTAGAGCTAAGAATGAACCTGTGACAGCTGTCAAGTGTAACAAGTAAAAAAATAAATAAAAGCTTATATACCTTAGGTGGAATACGTTTGCTTGGTGGAACATGATGATCTTTTGCAACATTTGTTTAGCATAGTTTGGTAATAATGTTGGTGGCAATTAATTGAATGGCCTAGCTCGCCAAGAGTCTCTATTAAATCAGTGGTTAGAGCATCCGAGTTCTCCATTCCCGTTGGGGACTCAGATTTTTTCCTTTGTCCCACGCTCGTGATACCATGAACATTCCATGTTGGTAAGTTGTCATAGTGTCGTGTAGTGTATAGAGGATGCAATAAAAATAATACTCTTAAACGTCTAACATACCGTAGCACTTGCTAACCATTTTAAGCTCTTCCTCTTCAATCTGCGCTACCACGGGTTCATGAAGGCGTAAAGCTCGACTAAACATCTTCCATGAGCTACAAAATTCAGTGGCAATATGGAGAAGTTCATCAGATGAGGGCGTGCCAGTCTTAAGGGACAGCGATTGAGTCGAAGCTGCATAATCTGTAAGTAAAGAAACTGTTGTTATTAATACTTGGTTTGCAGATTTCAAACACAAAAAATGAATGTACGACACTTGCCACGTGTGTTCCGCGTTGTCTATATTACCAAAAAAGTATCCGAAAAACCATCCCATTGCTGTTGCGCAGTAAACGTACTTGAAGTCATTTTGAAGTCATTTTGAAGTCATTTTGATCAAACCTATCTGTAACGTCCTTATCTTGTCGTTCAATGTTGATGTGATTGCAATGAACTAGCGAAGGACCCAGAAAACTAGATCAAATTAATCAACGTTAATTACGCACATTGACCCATAGCTAAGTATTTATTATTTCTCGCTTGAAAAACCAAGTATCAAGTTATTTTATAATCCCTACTGAGACGTTGTCAATATTTGTATCCTCGCCCACACAAATCCCAATGAAACCCTTTACTGGCGCTTTAAACAACCGATCCAGACCTGCGTTTCTCTAAGGGCCGATTTACACGGTACAACTTTGTTGCATGCGACACGCTTACGGCATGCTTACGACATGACTTGAGTTGATTTACACGGAGTAATTCGTGTTGTAAGCATGTCGTAAGCATGTCGTAATCATGTTTTAAGCGTGTCCCATGCGTCGACAAAGTTGTACCGCGTAAATCGGCCCTAAGCTCCAGAAGACATTTCGGGCCCAACTGCTATTTTTTTAAATGCAGTTTCTATCGACTGGCGCTGTTGTCGGTAGCTGAATGTTTTTCGTCTACTAAGAATTTCACTTCTTAGCTTTCAAAATCGCGAAAAGCTGATTTTTTTGTCTTAAACATCGCGCAGAAAATAAAGCTATTCGAGCCCGAAAAGTTTCCGGGACCTTTGAGAAATGCACGCCAGGTTCGTTTCCTTAGAAACTATCGGTTCTACAAGATTAGGTTCCCCTTAACCCTTTCATCGTGTTTGAAAATTCCAAGTATAAACTTATTTGTCACCTCGCGCACCCTGTAACATGGTCAGAGTCGCAATTCCAATAAAACCCTTATTTCAAACTCGTGCTCTGAAACTACCGACCCAAATACGTTGTTCCCGCGCTATTTTCATTGAAGGATGGACTGTGTCTCCATCAAAGAACAGGGGGCTTTCCATTTCCAAGGATGTTTCGTTGCGAATACTTCGTCAAAAGGAAATGTATAAATGTTCTCAACAACGGAACGGTAAGATGTACCATTTCATTTTACACACGGCTGAGAGCCTGGTTCACGATAAACATTGCGATCTATGTTGTAGCGTTTCTACTTTATCATCCGTCGTGACGAACCCATGAAGAATCTTCAGGGAATCTGGGTAGAAGCTTCCTCTAGTTGCACTCGACAGGAAATTTTGATCGATTGGAATCGACTAAAGCTACATGAAACTTTGGGCATTATATTGTTGGGTTGTCGAGTTTCTGCCACAACCGATTGCCATGCATGCTCTGAGTGAACGAAAAGTCTAGTTTTGGTAAATGGTACAAAACTTCTTGGTCATTCCGGCAAAACAGAAAGTAAAACAAAATAATTCATTTGAAAGTATTTAGTTTCCTTTTTTTCGAAAATGTTTCAGGGATAAGGACCCCTTCATTTTATTTGCCCCCAAAACAAACATCTTTCCATACAAATGTTATGCGCTCCAGTTCTCACCTTCAAGCGAATCGCTGCACGCGTCACAGTACTTGGCAGCCAGATCTGCTCGTCCGCATTGCTCCAACGCTTTCGCCAGGCACTGATAAGTTGCCTTCGGTGCGGAAAACTCTAACCATTTTCTTAATACACCTGCAGGATAACTAGTTCATTTACTGTTGCAAGTCAAGAAAGAAGACCACAAGCTGCCCTACACAACAACAATTAGAAAGCAAAAACCATATATACTTCTCTAAATGTGTCTGTCTGAGGCTGCACATTGCTACATTTATATAGTGCATCACATCGAGTTGATTACCACTAATGATTGATAGTTAAGTGCATTTTAAACGTTTTCAGGGCTTCTCCTATTCGCTTAAAATAGCAATGACCTGGCAGTTAATAGTTAATTTGAACACATTTGAGTTGCATCATTCTAAATGTAACTGAAGGTTACTAGTTGTCATAAATACATAGGATACCACGAGAAGAAGTCATACGCGACTGATTTCATCTATTCACAGCCTTCTTTACTACATGTATTATATTCACACTTTTAAAGGAGAGACAGTCGAGTGTCTTGAAAGTATAAGATCACAAGGGAATAGTTGACGGATTCTCTAATCGATTGAGATCAATTCATAATAATAAACATGATTAAACATATCACGCACCGTAGCACTTTTCAATCAATCTTCGCTCATCTTCTTCAATCTGCTCCAGCACGGGTTCGTCGAGGTGAAGGGCTCGACCGAACATTTTCCACGAGGAACCAAGCTCATGGGCAATGAGAAGAAGGTCGTCGGTTGAGGGCGTACCACACTTGAGTGATGCAGAATCTGTTAAAAGCAAATGTGATGATTATGCACTGACCATTCATTTGACCACAATATCCTGTTTACAATTTCCGGCGTAAATTTTGGTGTGAAAACAATGTAGAGAGGTACTGGAAATGATAGTTTCTGTAAGTGGCACGGTAAATTCTGATCGACAGGTCCAATCAATCAATGTGAAGAATGTGATCTTCTTTTCCCGAATTATTTTCCTTATCAGAATGCACCGTTCCAATTAGCTTTTAACCGAACTTCGCGGAAAGCTTGAGAAAATGATAAGCGCCCATTGTTTATTTATTGTGCACATTGCACACAAAATAGTGAAAGAGCAACACGGTGTGCGCGACTTTTACTTGGCTGAGTATGTAAAGTTGCAAATCCTGCTGAATTCTGCATTTGCAAGAATCGTTTCGAATGCTGCCAACAATCTGTGAAGCCAACCCGAAAAGCCACGAGAAACGCCTCATTCTAGATATTTTCTTTTATTCATAAACACCGTATGTGCTTTTAACTCAAAGCCAAGTGATCTGTTTGGCCTCCTTCCGGGTCACCAATTTGGCATTCAGTTGTTTTCTTGACTGAATCCATCGAACCCACTTCTTTCCTTTACTGGCTTTGCAAAGAAAGAAAAAAAAAACAATGAAAAAGAAGGAAGTCTTACCTTCCAGAGTCAGGAATTCCAGTCTCCGTTCATCGTTCTAAAATTAAAGCAATACGTGTTGGAACATGTAATTCTCTATACTCATAACTAATTATAATAATTAGAGACATAAACGAAATAACAACACTGCTTTAGGAAATGATTGTTACCTCATATAATGTGTTGCGTCAGTTATCGTGTCAGAATAGATTTTCTTTAGCAGTCCTTAAAATGTTATTTTATGACTCAAGCTTTAACATTAAGAAAAAAACATGATTTAAGGGAGTAGAACATTACCTCAGCTTTATGAACTTGCAACCATTTATCCAATCCATAAACCTTGACTGTTTCATCATAAAGGCTCTTCGCGCAAATCAGCTCTTCTTCGGAACGCACTGGGAGAAGGTGAAGGCAATCATCGTGAGTACAGCTTACTGCTTTGTGCTTGCTACATTGATCAGTGCTTTGCAAGCAGAGGGTGCACGCAACACACACCTCATACCGGATGTTACGTAGGTAGGATAGCTCACACGACATGCCATGCATGGTTCCTTCAAGAAAGGCACGAACTTCACCAGCCATTTTTGTTGAAGCAGCTATTGATGATGATCCAGATGACGTTGGACTTCTTCTCTTCAAAATGACCTTGATGAATCTCTTTCTGCAAATTAGAATGAGGTCAAAAATGATCTGGATTCCAATGAAAAGCCTGGCGCCATTATGGTATAACTGAGGAGCTTCTTTGAGGCCTTGCTTAGAACTCCAACCGATGCATCTAGATAAAAGCAAGGAAAAGAGCCCATGGGGCACAAAATCATCAAGAAAGTGGAGATACAGTGGACATGGATCACATTCAGAGGGCTGTATCTCACGCAGACCAGATGGGGATGACGTTAGTTGAGCAGGCACAAAGTATTTTTGTCCCTGCTCCCCTTCTGACGACAAGCAAGAAAATTTGGCAATTAAACCATAGAGCTCCATCATATCCAGAATGTCCTGCTTGATAAGGCCTTTTTCAATGAAATCTGTAAAAACATGATCGACGAGAGCCATTCGTAGAATGCCACGTTCTTGGAGCTCATGCCAGCACCTTGAATACAGAGGATTCTGAATAAAGAGAGAGAAAAATCCTAATTATGGTGCGGCTGCAAAAACCGTGAACACTTTGATTTTATTTCGACATGAAGTCTAAAACACAATTAACGGCTTCGACGGGTCGCAAAAGATCACTTTTATAATTGGTAATTATGATTAGTGGATTTCGATTCTAGTCGTTTGTCTCTTTTTGTACTAAAGGTCCTTGTACTTGTCGAAGCAGTTAGTTGTGTTTTAGACTTCCGCCAGTTTTTGAAAGGCGCAGAATGTTCGTCAACTTCGCATCTGTAGTTTTGAACATCTTTCTTTCTTTTTTTAAAGAAAGCCCGAATTTCTACTGGGTTTACATACATGTAGATAAAAAAAGGTGAAAAAACCACGAGGAGATGATATATTTTTTCCTAAAACAAACGAAGAATGGTTTCGAGACTAAGCGTGACTAGTTAAGGCATTAATTTATATTATTATTTATTTCATCTTACAAATTTGTTTTGTACATGTATGTAATAATTAATTAGGAATCATTGTATTGTAGTTAAATTGCAGGTCCACATCAGGGCTTATGTCTTGCTTACCTTCTAACCTGCGTAAAAAAGATAATAATCTATGTATGTATGCATGTTCGTTTACTTCTTTTGTGTTTTCATCTAGTATCTGTTTGGTAGCTACACAATATATGAGAGAAATATGTCAAAATTAAATGAAAGTGTTCGCTGTATTTGCAGCCGCACAGTAATAATAAAGCCAGACGTATTCCTAGAAACAACAACAAAAAACACGTGATAATGGTCATCGTCGAAAGTGATAATAATAATGATGATGATGATGATGACAGCGACGATCAGGTGGCACCGTTTTGATGATGATGATGATGATGATAACGATAACGATGATAATGATGACGTTGTTAATGGTCATGATATGATGGTGATGATGTGTTATCAGTTACGATGAAAGATAATGATCATGACTAACATAACAATTATGATGATAATAATTAAACATTAATATCGTTATTGGTCATTGACCTTTTTTTTTAGTCTAGCTAGTGGAAGCTGGGTACTTATAACAGGCAACAAACTCCCTAAAGGATGGCGATCTTTACTAATATGTCTAGACAAAAATCGGTGTTCAGGGTTCTTACTAAAGTATCTAGACGAATGTGACAAAATAAGGGACTTTAAGGCCCTTCTGGCTAGGGTGGTCTGAGGGTATGCCCACAGAACGTTTTGAAATCTGGAAGTTCGGAAATACAATTTCCAGCATTCTGGGCATCAAATTGTATGCAATTTATGATAATTTTGTTAACAACTGCAGCAGCAACTATTGTCAATTTGTTTGATTATGCAGATAACGGAATGATGGGCAAGTTTTCTTTTTTTGTTTTTGGCTAATTTGGCGCAAGAAATGAAAAGGAATAACTGGGAAGCAATTGAAATACGTGCAATAGAGAGCATGAAAAGAAATACAGCTAGAGGGGAAAAGCAAGTTAAACGCAAATTAAGCGGCTTTAAATCTCAATATAAGCGGCGGTATCAATTGTCGGGTGCCGCCTTGTAATTGTTCATAAGAATATCTACATTTAGAATATATCTGGTTAGAAACTGCTGAACAGTCGTCATTTCTGTTATTTAAAGTACAAGCACTTGTTTAGTTTAGTGTCATCATTTAAGCAAAACTCACTTTCTATACTTGGCAGTGATGGTAATGATGATTATAGCGTAAACCGTTGTTTGCTTACAGGTTTCATTAAAATTAGTCAAAACCACCACCACCTCCATCACCATCACGAAAATCAATGTCATCGTCATCGTCATTGTGATCGTCATCGTCATCATCATCTTCATCATGATGTCAAAAACACCCTACCGACTCGATAACAGAGATTTCTTACCATTTCTTGGAAAGGTCGCACAGTAATCAGTTGTTTAAAAAGATCGATTAGCCACTGGGCCTGCAGCACTACAGTCTGACCATGCTTCACAATCACACCGAGATCATGATAGAAATTCAACATGGCCGTCAACTCTTCCTCGTCGTCAATGTGGCACACTTCTCTCGTGACAGTTTGGAGCTGACCAAGATTCATATGAAAGGTCTTCTTTAAAACCAATGCTTCTACAACTTTCTCAAAATTGAACCATCTAAAAAATAAAACATCAAAACCCAACAGCACTTATGTATTTTAATGTATTGCCTACTAAGAGGTTACGTTCGAGTTTGAGATTAGCATAACAGTTGTCCTCAACACAAGGCTGACGCTTACCCTGGAACAGTCACAAAATGATTAATACGTTTTTTAGTGAAAAAAAACAACAACAACAAACAAACAAACAAAACAAAACAAAAACGGAAATTTAAACCCTCCAGCAGCACTTACTTACTATCTTTCATAAGAAATGGTATGATAAAACACACTAACAAATGAATGTTATCATATATTAAAATATACATGCATTGCAAAATCTATAGCTAGTTCTATCGCAGGCAATTTTATCGAGCCTTTTTTCCTCTTGTTTTAATCCACTGTCTACTAAGAGTTTGAGTTGCAGACGTCCTCAACACGAAGCTAACGCTTACCCTGGACAGTCACAAAATGATTAATAATAACGTTTTTCAGTGTTTTTAAAAAACCGAAAACGTACCTCAATGGAACCTCTTCACCCATGTACGGCTCCTGTTGAACCACGTCAATGATTTTCTTCTCTAGTTTTTTAATTCCAAACCCCACCCCCGAGTTGGTGTTATTAACAGCAAAGAATGGCCTTATCACGTGGCGCTCGTACGACGTGCCAAAAATACTTTTCTGGATACACTCTTCCATTTTCTTGATGTCTTCAGGTGACTGTAGATCAGTATGTGTACCCACAATAAGTACAGGTGGACGGAGGTAGGGCAAGGTCGCTTCTTGAACATCCAAGTCTCTGCCAGCTTCCTCTGTTGTGGGCCGAATACTATGAACGGAAACCAGCCACGACAACAAATTGTCTAAATTTGTGTTATCGTTTGGGTTGTCCAGGACAATTTCATGAATGCCCTGCCTCCTAGCACAAGGTTCTGCTTGAGCGTTCAAGGTCTTGCTGAGGTTATACACCAAGACGTAAACTGCTCGAGTAGATAGGAAGACAGAATGAGATGCATAATAGAGATGTTGCCCAGCAAAATCCCACAGGGTTAAAGTTACTTCTTTTGCTTTGTTTTCGTCTTCCAATTCCAGACCCTTCAGGTACCGCAAAAGCTGTTCGGTAACACGCTTCGGTGCAGTGGTGTCAATTTTCAACTGAATTCTTTGAACGGCTGGGTCATTACTTTGTGTACTTTGTGCTACATTATCCCCGCGGATGTCGATCTCCGAGATGCGTTCTGTGGTTATATCTGGTGTTGACTCACTGCGAACAGTTGGCAAAGCATCAACATGCTCTAGACTGGCAGGCCGCTGTCAGAGAAGAAGTTATAATATGTATTAGAATACGGTTTGCAATACTCGGAACTACTTTATCTTTGTTAGGTTGCGTCAGTTGGGTTGGTTCAGCGTATGTTGTTGTTCGTTGCATTGATCAGTTCTGTTGGGTTTGTTTGTTGAGCTGTTTGCTTTTTTTGTTCTAAATGTGTTTGTTATCTCAAGCTTGCAATTGTTTTTTTGTTTAGAAATTATTTTTGTCGTGTTTGCTGAAATATTGCAATACAACTGGATTAGAGCATTGAATGATAGGGATGGAGTTACTATGCATTTTCAAATTCATCAGCAATATTCTTGAATATTGAAGCAGTTCCCTTTCTCATTATACCTGCCATCTTTTTTAGCGCCAAAGTGTTAATTACAATTTCCTAAGCAAACCACATTTTGGATTTTGGCCAACTGACTTTTGTGAGTTTGGTGGAAAAGACAAAAGCAACCTAATTCTTGTTGTTTGCTATCCAGTTTTCTTCTTCGTTTAACAAATATGACATTTTATAAGACGGAAGCTCGTGCAAAATAGTTTCCCTTGCTGTCCTTTTACTGAAATTCATACACAAATGAAATGCGTTTAAATAACATGTAATCCAAACGACTACTGGCCGAGATAGAAGAAGGGCACAGAATATATAAATTAAATTAGGAATTAATGACACTGGCGTGTAGAAGTAACAACCGAGCTCTTCATCAGTAGAAAAAGAAACTAATTAATGGTTTCGGAATTCTAAGTTTACCTACAATTTTGTGTCTTTAGAATTGAATCTTACACAAATGTACCTGCTGTGAGTCCGAGGATGAGTCCGTACCATGCACATCCTTTTGGTTCACTGCTACTTCATTCAAATCCTTGGCCATTAACCAAGCTATATCTTTAACAACCTCAGCTTCCAAAGGTTTCTTCCCTTCTGTAGACTTCCAGTTCTTAACTTCATCCAGTTCCACTTCGCACTTGGATGGGTCAATTCCTATCGTACTCTCTTCTTCAGGGTCAAATGGCATGCCGAGTAGAGATTTTTTCAGGCTTGTTTTGCCTGCGCGGGCCTGGCCAAGAAGCATAATTCGCGCACGGTAGACTTCCACTTTTCCATTCTGCATGGCTTTTTGATAAGCGAGCTCGGCTCTTTGGCCCCGAGCTCGGATCTCCGGTGGTACTGATGTATCTGTGAAACCAACAGATTTAGATATAGTGTCATGGGCATGGCATTTAGTGATAATTTCCAAGCACTGAATATCTAGCTATGTGTCTATATGATTGATGACTAGTGACCAAAAACGTTTTAAGGTATTGTCCAGAAAACTATAACAGGGCACAATGGAGTCAGACTGCATTTGAACACCCTCTCTTGCACAACTTCATAGCATTTTGCCGGTGTTCGATGCCCTATGTGTTTAACACAAAAACTTGCAAGTGCGGCTCTTTTGAATGGTTCAGCAACAAGCCCATTAGTGGCGCGACTCGAAACTCGAGAAACGCGTCATAAATTCCAACTGACTTGACTGAGACTCGTTTCCTGAGTCTTGAGAGATTCGTGAATCGTTTCGTGAGTGACCATCATTGTATGTACATTTCGAGCTTGTTGGCTACTGCTTTTTGGAAGCTTTGGAAGCTTGAATTGACCATCTTTTTGTTTTAAACAACAATGTTACAAAAACTAAATTAATGGGATGAACAATAGTGCACTGTACAGCACTGATTTGTAAACTTGGCCTGTACTTTGGCAAAAAAGGCATACAAGTTGACAATTTTGTTGATATTTGGCTTTTGCTCGAAGCCCAAACAGACTTGCTTTAACATTTCTGATCGTGCTTTCAGGGCAAAACATGAAACTTCAAATAATTTGCTCATATTTTGCCCAAATATGCTAACCAAACTAGAAAAGAATTGACTGTAAACATTCCTCATTTTTACGTTGGTTGCTCGTACAAACGTGCTCTGTCTTCAAACGAAACGCCTGAAAAGTGGTGTGTCCCATGAGAATCACGAGTTTGCGCAGCCGGAAGATTTCCGTTTGATAGTTTTAACATTCTTAGTCTAAAACGGAACAAAAAATTACCTGAAGTGATTTCCAGCATCCTCTCTACAAGTAAATCACACTGATCCTGCCAACTGTACTCTTCGCATATGCATCACAAATAAGCTTGGCTTCTTGAATGCGTACCTGCTTGTCTTTTTGACTGACAGACAGGATTGCCTTGGCCCACTCTTTAGGATCTTGTGAATGCACTACACAGTGTGAACCGGCGGGAACTTGAAGGAGAGCTTGTCCAAGGCCCGAGTTATCACTAACAAGAACAGGAAGATCAGCGGATAAAGCTTGAAGAGCGGTTACTCCAAACCCCTCGGTTCGTGATGTCATTATAATAAGATCCACCTCAATAAACAATCTGGCTAACTGCTCTCTTTCCCCATGGAAACTGCGCACAATTAGTTGACGGGGGCTGATTCCGGCTCGCTGTAGTAAGATTTCTGCTGCTTGCTTCCGTTTTCCACTAGGTGCACCGATAAACACAAGCACCACGTCTTTCAACTCAGCAATTGCTTGAGCAGCAATGTCGTATCCCTGGAGCCAGAAGTCTTCAGTATCACCAGTTCCAAACACTAAAACCCGAAATGCTCTTTCTTGTTCAGCTGGTTGTTTAACATTGGCAAACTCAGTGAATATGCTTGGGGTGAAACTAAGAATATCATGACTTTTTCCACGAGAACGGAGATACCTGGAGAACGCCTCTGCCACCTTGTGCCCAACTGCTATAACTTGATCAGCCGATTCACAGAGTTGCAACTCTACCTGGTGATTTTCCTCACCTTTGTAAATAGCGTCTGCATAATGTTTGTACTTTCCAATTTCTTGGGGGGCCGTGTAAACAAACTGAACCCACTTACCAGAAAATCGACGTTTTAGCGATAGCACTTGTCGACCCAGATGGACTCCATGTCCTATCACACAGTCCATAACATGGTGTTTTGGAACAGCGGCCAACCAATCCATTGGATCAAAACCTGGCATCTTGCTCGCTTCAATGAGATTAACATTGTGACTAGCGGCAAATCTTTTTTCTTCTTCACTGCACTGAGGGACACAGACACTGACTTCAACATCAGTATGTTTAGCCAAGTGAATGGCCAGCTCTCTGTTGATAGTTGATACTCCTTTTAAAGACCCCCATTCACTGCTTAACAAAGTAATTCTCAGTGTTCTCTTCTTCAGTGAAACGGTAGAAACCTAAAATTAAAAAAGGAAGGAAATTTACTGAACAGATCTAGATGCGATCTAAAAAAACCCGTTTTTTTCGGGTTTTTTTTCTTTACTAACTTGCCTCATTAGCACACATTAGCATAACTGTCACAACTGCAGCTAAGCTACAAATTGAAATATTTGGACTCCATAACGCGAAAGAGCCTGGCAAATTAAGTAATCTCTGAAAATTTTCAGCGTGATTATGTTTTAAAACAATTTTTTGCGAAATTAACTTTTTAATATTTATTCACATTTTACAGTACAATTACATGTATTTTGAAAACTAATTTCTCCGGTTTTACAATTTTGTAAGGATAGTAGACTGCAGCGAGAAGTCGCAGCATTATACTGTGAAACGTTTTATTAAAGAAAGGTGAAGAAATAACTTTCATCACGAACTTTGAGAACAGTTTCATTGAATTTGCCAAGAAACACTGGGCGACACTCCGTGAGGTTTGGCGCCTTTTCGATCCCACAATCCAATGCGCAGTCACTCTCGAGCCAGGCTCACTCTTTTTCAAAACGGTCTGTTCAACACAAACATGTATAACTCGATATTAACACTGATTAACAAGTGTGACATACCCTTTTAATAAAAACAGTCCATTTGTTAGTAGCTTATTGTGCGGCAAAATGTAAACAATGACTCCGAAAAGATTCCAGGACTATAAGAGCCTGGTTCTGCATGTACGTTTAGATTCTCAATTTCATCACGGAATACTGAAATTGACCGTTCACACTGAGCAACTCAGTGGAAACTATATGCTTCCCTCTGA